>CANTUT010000210.1:12500-37500 GCA_947687605.1 Reutealis trisperma | reverse complement strand
CTTAAATTGGAAAGTGGAAAAGGTTATTTTTTTTTTCTTGACTTTATTTTCCAATTCTAATTCTAACCCTGAAAGGATTTATTTTATTAATCCTAGTTTATTTTATTAATCCTAGTGATGAAGTGATGTATTTATTCATTCAATCACTAATACCTTTATAATCACTAACATAAACCTATTACTGTTATTAGCAATTAGTCATGGTTGCTATTATTTTTTTGTTTGCTGCATCAAACAATGGAATCATTATTCCATATGTAGTCGAATCTAGGGCAACGCCATTGCTACCAGAAACTAGAATAGACTTGGAATCCTATTGTTGAAAAAAGCCAAAAAAGCAAAAATTTGAATCCAAGAAGATGAAAGTACTTGGCCATGTGAATTCAACCCAAAAAGTGAGTGAATGAGACTTTTTGTTTTCAAGAAATAACAGCCCAAGAACTGTTTAAAGAAACAAATAGAATTGTACTTTGCTTGATTAAAAAACTTTGTGATGTGTGCATATAGAATCTAAGTGTGTAGGTGGTTTTCCTTAGAAATTACATATGTTTAGGGTGTATTTTGGTTTAATTTTATTCATAATTTGTGTATTGCATTTGAGAAAGGTTTTGAAGGTTTTGTAGGTTTACAAGAGCCTTAAGGAAGCAAAGTAAGAATGAGGAATGAAATGAGGCTAGTGCAGAACCGCTGGCGGTCGAGAAAAGCCATAAAGTGAAACCTATAGCACCCGCGATGAGTGAAGTTTATCCAATTTTGATTTTTGCTCCATAAGTCGATCCTTTAAACCTAATTGAACAAGGAGACGACATGGGGATATAAATAGGATGTGAAGGGAAGGTTTAGGACAACAAGTAAGAAGAGAAAAAGTGAAAGAAACCTAGAGAGAGGTTGAATCAAAGATGACCAAGATTGAAGGCCTAAGAGTGAAGATTGAGAAATCCAACTTCCTTGTTTCCTCCAAACTTGTATTTATGAATTTCTCTTTTTCTTGGTACTTGGTTTTTATTGCAACTATGATTAACTAATTCTTTGGTTAGGAATTAATGTTTTGAAATATAATTTCTTTCAATTATCTATACATCTAATTTCTTATGGTATTTGGTATTTGTTATGCTTAATGCTTAACTTTGTTTGGATAATAAAGTTGTGGTTTATGTTGTGTTATGCATTGAGAGATGACAATATAATAGACTTCTAAATACTTGTTTGATTACTAACTGATAAGAAATTGTGGTTAGTAACTAGATATCCTAAGGTTCACTTAAAGCTAAGTCTGAGCAATCAACAAACATTTTAGTGCAATGAGAATTGGTTGAACTATTTTGAGAGAACTTAAATTTTATTTTAGTTGGATAGATATCGAGAGAATCTAATCTATGCTATAGGCTAACCTGGATCATACACCATTTAGATGTTAAGGTAATTGATTGATTGACTATAGATAGGTATTAATTCCTGACAATTAAATCTCATTGTTTTTCTTACAAATTATTTCATTAAAATTAGTTGTTTTGTTTAGTTAAAGAATCAGATAAATTTTTTTAGCCTTAAACAAAGAAAAGAAATAGTAGATAGGTGGATAAACATAGTCCTTGTGGGAATGATACTTTATTCACTCAATATTACTTGTGGACTCCGTATACTTGTGGATTTTACCCAACACTCTGAATTTTCTATTTGGATCAATTTTGTTTTGTATCCTATCATACTATTAGCATATAATATTAAAAGAGTATTCAAATTTGATGGTAGATAGTAGAATTGATCAGTTTAGTTCCATTTTGGCAACAATTATTATCTTTAAACTAAGGCAAAAAAATTTCCATTATATAAGAAATAATGAATATTTCCTCAATCTTTTTCACAATTTTACCGTAGTGTGATTTAATGAAATTATAAAACAAAATTGAAGGCTTCAACTTCGTATTCAAGGCTAGCAAACTCATTAATTAATGCAAATGTTCTTTAGATCCAGATCCATGATGCAAGGTGGATTTGAGTCCATGATATAAGAACTATCATTTGTTTAAGATTTTGAAAGTTTGAATTTGGGTTTATGGCGAGAGAGATTTTTTTTTTATAAAGGAAATAAACTTAATACAAAAACAAAAGCCTATCCGAAGGAGGCTGGGCCATAGCCTAATTAATGTATAACTTCATATCTAAGTTCTCTTCTCAAATATGTGAATTTGATTGTTAGTAATCCTAACTTGGTTTCAACTTTCAATCAATAATTTTAAGGATTTCTAGAAAAATGCCTAAAAAAACATTGCATTTACAAATATACCATCACTTTCTAATTCTAACTTTTGTATACTTCACATTGTCTTTATTACTTCTATGTGCTCCACTGCATAAAATCCATAACTCTAAAATCTCATTTATAATCACAAGCTTTTGAAAGACTCAACTTTGAAAATCTTTGGGCAATGCTCTAAGCAATACATAGACACCAAAAAATATATAAAAAAAATAAAAATCTATAGAGTTTTGGAGATCATTGAGTTCAAATGACAAAAGCCCAATTCTTCAATTGTTTTACAGATAATTCAAATTTCATATATATATTTCCATGGATTTTTTTCTTCAATTGCTTTAAATTTGGAATTTATATTTTATATATATAAATTTTGGATGTGGGTTTTGAGTTTATTATGATTTGGATTTGTTTTTGGAAGAGATTCTAAATTATGCATGTGGGTTTTGAAGATCTTATTGTCATTGAAATTTATATTATATAAGGATTCAAGATTACCCAAATTCCTACAAATATATTAGTCTCAAACACTACAATAAATTACTGATTTATTGACCAAAAGATCAATCGGTAAATGTGAAAAAATGGTTAGTAACCCAAATTGCCAACTGATTACCGACCAGAAAAGAAGGTCAGTAAAACATCACCAATCAAATTTATCATCGGTCAATAAATTTACCGACCGTGAAATGGTTAGTAAACATATAATGTTAGTCTGTAAATATGTTTTTAGGAATATATTAAAATATGAACTCCATCAACAATCGGTTAGTATTAAATAAATATTTTCGATTGGCAAATCAATCCATATATGGTTTGCAATATTAAAAAATAATTAAATTTGGTCAAAAAATAGTCAAAAAATTGCTTAAAAAATAAAAAATTATTTATATTCAAATTAGTCTATAAAGGATGGTATTTTTTTTATATTTTAAAAATATAAATATTAAATATACTAAAATATAAATAAAATACAAATATTATATAATAAATTATAGTAAAAAATATAATTTAATATAAATTAAAATCATATATTTGTATAACAAAAAAAATAGTAAAGTATCATTCATGTGTATAAAAAAAAAAAACTATAAATCTAATTTAAATTTGTAGCATCGTTCGCATCCGGATCTACGATTTAGTCAACCTCATCATCACCAAAAGTATGAACACGAGGAGAGGGAGGAGCAATATCAGTTTGCAAATGAGGTGATGGAGGAGGAGGAGAAAGAGGGATGAGTAATAGTAGTCTACAGATGAGTTGGAATAAAAACACAAATGGCTATGCTAAAGCTCTTAAGAGGTCTCCCATTCATAGCATCTGTTGCTGCAACTGCTACTCCATCTATTGCTGCATCTATAGCTACATATCTCTTATCGCCTCTTAAACTCATCTATCTATCTTCTCTTACATTTACTCAACTATAGGAGGCAGTGGTGGGGTGGAGCATAAGATGAACTGACACTAGGATCTCATAATATATGCTTACTTGTGAATTGATCCCGTATAGCTTCACCTTCTCAAATCACCTAATAGGCCTAAGATAAAGGTCTCTCTCATCAACAGTTGTGGGCTTAGGGAATCCGGGAGCTAGCTGGGACATACTGTAACAACCTGAATTTTTGATTATTTTAGAAAGTCCTATTTTCGTATGGAAATATAACTTTTTATACCATGTACTGGCTTGGTACTTAAATTTTCATTTTTAAAGGATTTTGCATTTTCATGATTTTATAAATATAATATTAATTAGAAATTCTATTTAAATTCTAAAATATGTTGATTTAATATGAAGAAAATTTTTATTTATATATATATTCATGAAAATACTTAATTAAATTCCAATTGGTTAATATAAAGTTCTTTACGGTATAAAAGATTATTTTTAAATTAATAGTAATTATTGTAATATATATATGTGTGTGTGTGTGTGTGTGTTGAAGGTTTATTATTATTATTATAAAACTTTCTTTAAGAATTACCTTTAAAAATAATAATAGTAATTAGTGTAATATATAATTTATATATATAATCTAATTAAGTTTGAAGAAGTTGTTGTTGTTGTTGTTGTTATTATTATTATTATTATTATTGTCACGACTTATTTATTAAGCCATGACAGTTGTAAGGTATAAGGAGACATAAAGTTACCTAAACCTATAGAATCCCATTTAAGTTTAACCTTATCCCAAGATTGAAACTTGATTACCTTTCCTTGTTCCCTATTACTTGTTTATCATTTTAAATATTACCAAATACTTACTTACTAATACCATTTATGTACATAACTTGTAAAATTTCCAAAGTTGTATTTCATATCATTAACCAAATGTTCATTACTTTATACAATATAATTTACAATACATATAAACCTAATAATATTTTAGTTCTAAACTTTTGATAACTATGAAGCTCTTAACTAATGATCTTCATAGTCATATATTAATGATTCACAATACTTGAAATTAGCAGAGCAACTCCATGGTCATATATTAATGATTCATAATGCTTGGAATTTATGTTGCTGACTTGTCAGCCTTACCTAAAAAATTTAAACAACTAAGGAATGAGATAAAACTCAGTGAGTACATAATAATACAATATATATGGTGAGTATGTGGTTCATTATTAGGATGGCTCATGGTGACAATGGAGTGATGTTAACCAACATTGTCATTATAAATCGATTTCTCATTTGAGATGAAATCTACATCTTTTAGTAGAAATAGTAATTTCTTAGAAGTGGAATGCTTCCCACACATATAAATTAAAGAGTGGCAGCCTAAGGCTTATTCACTCACATGCATCATATTATGCAAGACTGATAAGGTCTTACAGTTAAGTGTGCCCCCTAATAGAGGTTACATACTCTCGCCCTACCTGCAGGCTTTTACCAAGTGCACAAAGCCCTATATATTACCCCACATCATATGTGTATTTCCACTTATCAATATGCATTAATAGAAAAGTTCATGTAAGGTTCACAATAAGGAATTCAATGGTCACATTATGAATTCTACATCAAAGGTTCATAATAGTTGAATGCCATAAAGAAGTATCATATGAAATGGCTCAATATTCATTAGGCAATTCATGCTCATCATGGAATTGGAATATTTCAACGGTAATGGTTTAAACAATAAAGGTTCAAAGAATATGGCATATGTCATATTATATTATTAAGTACTCACCTAGGACTCCTTTGCTCCTATTTACATTTAACTTTGATGCTAGTAGTGCTCCTTGCACTCTTGGACAATGTCTTTGTCCTTGCCTCTGGATTCTACACATTTGCATTTCAATTGCACATTAATCACTTCTTTGTTATGTCATTAGTTTAAATTTAGCTTAACTTGTTAACACTTTCATCTTGTTCACTGTAGTACTAACTTATTACTAATTTTAATACTTTCTTTAATTATTTTCCAAATAGTTAAAAGTATTCACATTAAGGAAAGATAATTCATTGAATTGATTTCCCCTTCAATTCAATGAATTTAAGTTTAGTTCACAAAATCCCCAATTTGTCCGTAAACCCTAGAATTTATGGAAAGCCATTAATTCCTCATCCAATCCCCAAATTGATCATAGAATTATGAAATTAGCATGTTAAAAAGCCTATATCATCAATTAAACATGGAAATCAATTATTAGATCTTGAACTTCCTCTTTTAACATAAGTTATGTCTTCAAATTTCAAGTTTTGAAATAGGCTTCTATAATTCTATTTGATACTTTCAAACCCTTATTCTCCATCCTAAATAACCTTAGACAACATCAAATAAATTTTAGAACCATCCTTTATACTAACTCTAAGAGAGGCCAAATCTAGTGCTTATCTTCCCTTACATGTGCTCTTTGTTTCCCTTGCTTGTTTTTATTTGATATGCCTCATGTTCTCAAGCCCAATCCCCTTATTTAATCAAAGAACATATAAAATAAATATTTCCTAATTATACTTGCATTTGGTTGAATCATGTAGATAGAAGAAAAAGAAGGTTTTTACAATTATAACACAAAGTCATGTTTAGAACACATAAAGAAAGAGATGAGTGTAAACTCTTACCTTGGGAAGCCTTGTTTTGAGTTCTATAGTGGTGGCATAAAATTTAGAGTCTATTTCTCTATTAGGATGTGTTTTGGTGATAGGTTTTGCAAAAATGGAGAATGCTCATCTTATTGCTTATATATGGAAGATGGATGGTGTTGATTTAATCATCTCTAATTTAATAGCTATAACTTAATCATAATGGGTGGCTATGATTTAATCAAGTGAATGGCTGGGATCTCATCTAGGTTGATAATGTTCATCACATGGTTTGGAAAGAGTAAAAATAAATATAGACTTTGGTGTAGGAAAAGTGAGAATTCAAGTTGGAAAAGGAATTGACATAGTAAAAAAATGGTGGTTTCCAAGTTAAAATTAATGGCTAGCTTTTCCAACATAAAAAATAACCTTGGTTAACAATTCTTAACTCTAATTAAATGTATGATCATTCAACCATGGGCCTAATGGGCCAACCATCCAAGTGAGCTAGAGCCTTTGGTGTTCAAAAGCCCATTAACAAGCCTATATATGCACATTTCAAACTTGGTAACTTAATACATTTTTCATTTTATTTCTTTCACTTTAATATACATATTTCTACCTTCTAATATCACTACACAATCTAGACATTGCTAAATAAATCCTATTCACTCAATGGTACACATTTTCTAGCCTTTCATTAGCATTGTTCATGTATGTAAATCATGTAGACTCACTAGACCAAACTAAGTTTGAATTCTATTGTACCATTGTAACTTTGATTGAAATCAACTTGTCATGTCACTATTATTATCTCCCAATGACTTAAGAGATGCTAATGCCCATTCACTAGCACTTTAGATTCACATTTCAAATAGCTTATTAACATAGTCACATGAAGTCAAAATCGATTTAACTTTCATTTTATCATAAAAGTGCTTGATGCATGTTTTGCAACACCAGGAGTTTTACATTTATAATAGCTCGACACTAATTCTACCCTAGTTCTAAGCAAGTGCACCTATCATTTAGGTAGTATAGCAGTAATGAGGTCGATCCACAGAGACACCGACACAAGTGCTAGCTTAAACTTAAACTATTGTCTAGTTGATTAAAATGAAGATTGATTAAACTAAGCTAATCTAAGAAAGAAAATAAATGATATTGATGGAAATAATCTAGGCAAAGCTAATTTAGATATGAATCTCCCTAGTTTCTCATGCGTATCAAATAATGGATTGAGTTGGACCCCTACGAGATTATTCTAAAACCTTTCTCAAGTGATCTAGAACCTAATTCCTAGGTAAATTGGAAGGAATCTCTTCTCATCCAAAATCAAATAGGAACAACATTAACATCAAGGAGTTAAAATCCAAAGAGTCTTATAGACCTATCTCTAGCATCCCAATCAACTCTCTACTTCCATGGGGAATCTATCTATATCAGGGTATCTTTACTCATCCAATATAGAAACAATATCCAATCAACAAGCTAGTAGTTGTTAATTAGAATAATAAGATTTATCATGAAAATAAAATAACCAAAGATGAATTGATTAAAGATTAAATCCTTAAATCTATACAATGAAAACTAGGGTTCATCACAAATAGAATTAGTTCATATTAAAATTGAAAAATAAAGATGCAAAAAATAAAAGAAGAAGAAATCTCAAATAGATCTTGAAGATATTCTTTGAAATCTTCTATTGAATCTTCCACATCCACTTGGATGTTTGTCATTGATTCGATTAAGCCCTCAATATCTATAGCCTTCAAGTCTCTCCCGTGACTCTAGGGCTTAACCAACCCTTTAGATCTCCATTTTTGCTCTTGGGTGGATTTCCCTTTCTAAAATGCTATCAGATCTGTTATATTATTGGAATTTAACCTCACACCATTGAAATCTCAGCTGGGATTCTAATTGTGCCAATGACTCCAGGGGCCCATGGGTGAAATCTTAGTTGTGATTCCACCCCTGGGAGACTACTGGATGTATTTCTAATTTGTTCTTATCACACAGGTGGAATCCCAGCTGGGATTTCACCTGTGTTTGCCCATCTTCTTCCAAAAGTCAGCATTTTGGTTTGGATCTTTCACCATTCTGGGTCACATTTGGTTCATGGCATCATTTGGCGTTGGTTTAACTAAAAGAATTATGGAAAGGCACTAAATAAACAAATCAAACTCAATTTAAGGATAACATACATTAAAAACAAGGGGCAAAATATAGTTAATTAAACACTTATTAGTGCTTACATTATTTATTTAAAATTACTTCTTATGGTATTCTTATAATTCTTAATAGGCTAGGAAAGCCTTAGAAGGTATGGTAGGTGAACATATTATGTCACCATTTCTGACTCTAATAGGTTAGCGAAACATTAGGTATTACATTCTACCCCCTTTTAGAAAATCTGTCATCAAATTCTCAAAATAGATACTCTTGATTTATAAAACAAATAATAATACTTAGGTTACATGTCTTAGTTGTTTTCTCATACACATTTATTATCTCTATGAGTTTTCTATCATTTTCTCGCTATCTTGTTCAAATTTCTCGGATAATTCCTCTTTAATAACAACTCTTATATTATAAGATCTATTATGAAATTGATGTTACCTTGATTTTCTAACCCATCAAATATGTAATATCTCTTTTCTCATCATTTTTTTATGTACTATAAGTTTATTTCCTCATGTCAAACTCATTATAACTTAAGAATTCTTAGAGCACTATACTGAGATCTTATCATTCTAAACCTCTAGAAAAATAACTTAAAATGTTGTAATCCCATGTCTGGTGGTCATGGTCACTTTTAATATTTATTACAATTTACAAGTACCAATACTTTAGACAAATCATTATCTTTTCTACTCTTCACTCACTATTGAAGAGTTCTTTTCTATAATTAATTAATCCTTAATCCTTTATGTCTGTAAGGAATTAATGATTTATTTTATCAAACTAATTTTCCAATCAATTCATCTTTTGTTACATATATGTCAGGATCATTACTTTATTATCTTTTGGACACATAATAAACATACAATATGTACATAATTATGTATAAATGAGAAACACAATAAAGCTCACCTTAAATCCTTTATTAACTTATATATCCTATCTCCATATACCAATTCAATAATTTTACATCAAATCTTTATAATTTTATAGCATCTCAAATCAGTATATAGATATTCTTAGGTTCTTTATTATTACTAATTGTCTTAGCTACTCCAAAGTTCCATATTCTTGACATTCTCATACTTGCTCTTATATATGCCCATATGCACACTCATGCAGTCAAATTTACAATTATTTACTTATATGCATAGTTCATCTTTGTCATCTTCACACTTACAAGCATTATCCTTTACATCAAATTTAGAACTTGATTATTTTTTGCTTTTTCCTTAATTTCATCAATTGCAGTTCCTTGTTACTTGAGTCTTATAGTTTGCTTGTGACTTTCAACTTTTCAATTGGAGTAATATAACAATATTTGTGCTTCATCTTCCTTTAATCATATTCCTTTGTTAGGTAGTTATTTCTAATTCTTAATAATAGATCTTGTTACACATTATCATATGGAGGGGTCTATGCACACCGATAATAAGGTAGGATAAATTCCCACTAACCATTTCACAAACGGTATTGACATGTCTATATGCAAAAATTCCAAAACTTCTTTAATTTCTATCTTTTTATCTAACAGAAGGTAATTTAGTTGTCTACACATCAAATATAAGACATTTAAGTTGAAGCAAGTTCACTCCTAGTGGGTTGTGACCCATATTTTTCAACTTACTTGTCCTATCTTTCGCTAATCAGATTAATGTTAGAAATTAGCATGGTTTTGGTTTTGGATTTCAAAGATTGCATTATCATTAGAGCATTTCGGCGATAAGATATATACTATCAAGTAACCATCTCACATCGTACTCTTTCTTGTTTTACTTTACTTGATAAATTTATCATAATAAATCTCATGTAATTACACTACTATTCTAATCCAACTCTTTTTCAGTTCCTTGTATCTTATAGTTTGATTTTCCCTTTTCTCTTCCTAAGGAAGATTCATTTATTCCTTAGTAAGGTTTCCTATTGAGCTTAACAAGGCATGTATATTCTTAAATTTTTAAGTTCTTTTCATAATGCATCCACTCAAGCTTAATCATTATACATGTCATGTACTTCAACTTTAATCCTTATTGACATTTATATTTATGCATTTCCTTCTCTTTTACTTGCTTCCTCTATTTTATTATCAATTTATTACTCACCTTTCTTTTTAATTCCTGACTTATGTCTTGATAAGTATCATAAAAGATTACAATTTCACTTGATCAATGCGATCCTTTGGTATATTCTAACATAGTTATCTGAATCTTCTTTTTTATCATTGAAAGATATAGCCCATTTATGATCCATGAATTTTTTTTTTACTACTTTGGTGATATCCTTTATCCTCCTTTCATACTTTATCTTTCAATAAATTTGAGCATCTCTATTATTAGACTTGTGTCAACTTTCCTTTTCTCATATCCATGTTCTTATTTCGATTAATGCTTTTCCTTCTTACTATATAACTCTAAGCCTTTATTTGAACTTCAGTTATCTTGAAATACTTCACTTCTTTTGCATTTGAGTATGTTATTCTCTACACGAAACTATTTTCTTTGTTTTAGAAATAATTTCTAGAGGACTAATACCATCAACTTTGTCTTGTCACTAGTCGAATGGCATTGAAGGGTATCTATTAGGGCATCTATGAGCAGAATTATGCCATTATCTTGGTAAGCCTCTCAATAAAGAGCCATGCTTCATGATAAATTTCCTTAGAAACTAAGTTCCTTATCAAACAATTCTTATTGTTTAACTTGCTTCAATATATTATAGGGTGTAAGAATTTCAGTGAGCTCCTTCACCTTTGGACATTTAAATTGCTACTAAAGCATTATAGCAGGCAGCATCTGTTCCATTGACCATCTTGTTTCATCATGTTATCTCTTATTTAGCAGATTTTTCTCATCTCTGGACTTTCATACCTAATGGCAGATCTCATTTACTTTCTTATTAAGAGGCCTTGTCCTTATTGAGTAGATACCCTTTATTCATTATAGCAGAGTTCAACATTCACATTAACATTAACATTAACATTCCAAGTCATGCTCCTACTATAGGGGAATCTTTCCACTTTTTAGTATTCCTCACTAGGGTGATAATTATAGCTTTAAATATAACATTCATATTTCTACAAGTCATATCCTTCTTAAGAATTTCATATGTCATATTACATATCTCTTTATAAACTTCACATCAATTCACTATTTTCTTAACAATTTCACATTCTCTTTTTCTCTAAGTCTAATTCCTTTAGGACATGCACCAATTTCAATAAAATTCCATCAATACTATTCTCCTATACTTATGTATCTTTCACACTCTTTAAATTTTATACACTCATAAACATTTACACTTCTTATTCTTACTTAACATTAAAAACATCATTATAACCAATAGATTATATTACATCAAATAAATAATCCATTAGGACTAGTCCTAATTGCAACATCTTATTGGCTAATTTTTCTTTCAATATTCAAATATTCATCCTATTTGAACTAAACTTTTTCTATCATTCACTTGTCTCTATAACTTTTTTCTACTTACTATTCTATAATCTTATCGTCATTAATAAAGTCCTTCATCTGAATCATTTCATTCGTTATGTTACATTTTCTTTAACCCTTATAATCTCCTTTCCATCTTAATTTTCTATGTTTTCCACCTTAAAATTTAATCCATCTCACACTTGCTCTATTGAGTTACTTTCAAAGCTTACCCCATTTCTTATAGATTTTAACTTATTCAATTCTATCTCATTATCAATTCAATTTCATCATATTATACTTCTCTTGAATGAGATTTGTCTAATTAGTGAGCTTCATAAACTCCTTTTATATTATAACTTTTATTTCCTTTAGTTTTTTTTTTAATTCTATACTTCATATATCTAGTATTTTCTCATACATTCTTTGCCTTAGTATTCACTGTTTTACCTTTCCACATCACACTTACTTTGTTTGATCATATTCAAGTTGTTTTTCTAACTAACATATAATTCTCCAATTTCATATCTATCTTATTTTATAGGTATTCTTCCCATTGGGAACTCATTCTCGATATAAGGTATTTTCTCCAAAATTAATCCATGTTTTCACACCAATTTGTTCTTAGCTTAGACTTATCCTTTCCAAGTCAAACCTATAGTTCCTTATTTCCTTTTTAAAGACTATTCCTTAATCATATATACCTTCTTGTAATTGTTAATTTCATATACCTTTCTTTTGGAGTGTTCCAACATCAAATCATATTCCACTTTAGTTCTTTACCGACCTCACAACTTCATTCCCTTAGTGAGTTTAAGAACTTTCCTATTACACATACATAATCACTTTTCTTAAAGGTCATATTAACACATATATGATTGATTGCTTCCTTCTTTGAATACAAAGTGATCTTCTTTTAGATCACTCTAGATTAATATTCTTCCTTTGACTATACTTGATATTTACATAAGTGACAGAGAAATCCTTACCTTTCTTATAGTTCTAGTCTATAAGGCAGCATGTAAGCCACAACTTATTAATATCATTCATTTAGTTCATGTTGCATACTTTTATATATATAAAATGTAATGGATTTGTTTTATTTTCATACTGAATGTCATTTCTCTTCTTATGGAATCAATCACAAATATCATTTCACAATTCCATATATTTCACATATCAAATCACTGTCACATGTAAACATTTTGTATAGTATAACATTATACATATCAATTATTAATCTAAACTGGATCAAAACTTAGTCAATTTCTCTTTCTAATTTTGGCAATTCAACTTAGAATTATTTAACATGTTCACTAGGTGTTTATTCCATAGATACAATTCATTAAAAGATTATAATTTCCAAAAGATTCAAAAGTCCCTTAAGTCATGAAATGAACCTCAGAATCACAAGTGCTACACAATTTTTGTGACCACGACTGCAACCTAAATGTCACGACTGAGACTAATCAAAGAACAAAACATCAAATTTAAACCTTAGGACATAGTGTCCTTGGCTGATGTTTGTGTTCATCCTCTCGCCAGATGTTAGGCATCTGACTTTGACCTACTGATAGAGATCAAGGAGCTATGACAATAAGATCTTCCCAAGATCCTTTGCAAGGAATTAGAAGTCTAATGATGAGGGCAAGAACAAAGAGAATGAAACAAGCTTTGCAAGGATTGATCATGGAAATACAAGATGAAGAATCAACTTTAGAAGGCCTTTATACTATCCAAAAGATGCCAAAACCTTCCCAAAGATTGATCACTTTCTCTTGGCTACAAAATGGAGGTGAAGACTGAAGGTGTCACGGTTGTGACACCTATCACAGTCGCGATGAGCCTAGATTGCAAACCTTCGTGTGAAGACACCATTAGTGTGGGCACAACAGAGGGCTTCCAGCTGCTATTGTGTCACGAGCGCGATGGGCTTCCAATTCTATTTCTTCTGAATTTTTACTAGTTTTATGTTTTAAATGTACTCTTTGCACTTGTGGGCCCTAAACTTGATATATTAGTAGGTCCACATCAGATTTATCTTATTTGGTTTGATTTTAGGAGTTAACTTCTTAATTAGGAATTCTTATTTTTCTTAATTAGTATTCTATTCTCAATAAGGATTCTTATTTCCTTATATAAATAGTTTTCCTAAATCTTAATTGAATTCTTAGAGTTTCAGCCTCCATATAAATTAAAGGCTCCATTTTAATTGGAAGATAGTTTTTATGAATAATAACCTTCTTTGAATTTGCTTCAAGTGAGAGATTCTTCCAAGTTCTTTTTTAGAACTTAAATTTGAGCTTATCAAGGTAAATTGTGGCACTCATCCCCTTATACATTTAGTTCTCTTCAACAAGTGTGAATTAGGTTAGGCTTATCTCTTTATTCTTGTTTGTCCAATCCTTGGGTTTGAATCAATATAATTGGTTCCTAGCTCTCTATAGCTAGCGGATCGCATCACCTTCGCTTCATTTCCTTTTCACCTTTCCTTTGGGGTTTTACCACCTGGGTCGTAACCGTGACTTAAGGCACTACAGAGTATCGCAACCATGATTAAGAAATCGCAACCACAACTCAGCTCTAATAGATAGTGAACATCCTCTTCTCGGACAGGTCAACTTTGAAAGGCCATAGCTTTTAGCTATGATGAGTTACGAGGCCCATAATATATCAAATCGAAGCTCTTTCAAAGATCTACATTTATGTCAAGTTTTACCTAATAACACCCACTTTTGGGCCCAAATTCAATCGTTTGAAGCTGTTTCAGCGGCTCTAAAGTTTTTCATTCAACTTTTTATGCACTTTCATGGATTGTTTTGTTTGGTTTATTATAGGGTCTTATTTCAACTTTTTCTAATATTAAGGTTTCACTATTAAGCATATAAATATGTTTGTTATTGCTTTAATAAGCTGTTCAAACATCAATTGTTCCAACTTAAGTATAATTGTCACATATTATATAGATAAGAAATAACTATGGTATTGTATAAGTTATTTATCAATTTATATATATATATATATATATATATATATATATATATATATATATATATATATATATATATATATATATATATATATATATATATATATATATATAACATTTTCTATATTCAAAATCTAATAAAAATCTATCTTTTTATAATCCAATGTCACTAATTCCCAGAGCCAATCCCACTATTATTATAAAACTTACCTTTGGATATCTCATATCCTAAACATCGCACATACTCTAATATATGCAAGGGCAAGCATATTCACGTCACTATTCACTTTTCATAAAATCACCTTTAATTTTTCTCTTAATAGCATTTATCTAACAGTTGTTATGCGCATACATCATAGGCATAAAGGATTTAGTATACTTTCATCATTATTCACACTATGTACATATTTTTCAAAACATCATTTGCACTAAACCATATTAGTAATGATAGTTAATTATAATAGGAAATTTATTCCTAATAAGACACTATACATGTTCACTTATACACTTTTGAACATATACTGTTATTTTCTCATATACACGTTTCATCCTTATCATTCCATTTCCATAGCACATAGCTCAATCACATTTATCAATCATATTGCATCATTATTTCTTTTTCCATAATCATCACACATATATGATATATCAAACTAAAAGAGTTAAGCTTTTATGAGTTGAGTGGATCTAGACTTAACGATAGACTTTAAATGAAAAGAAGGAATTCTTATGCTCTATGGTTTAACCTGTAATCCGTAGTATTTTTAAAATCTAAATTAGACTTAAACCTTTTCTTGTTATGACCCATTTATTAAGCCATGATGGTCCTAGGGCATAGGAAGACATAAAGTCACCTAAACCCGTAGAACCTCATTTAACTTATAATTTTTTACTATTTTGAACCTTATCCCAAGATCAAAATATGATTACCTTTCCTTGTTGCCTATTACTTGTTTAGCATTTTACATATTACCAAATACTTACTTACTAATACCATTTATGTACGCAACTCATAAAATTTCCAAAGTTGTATTTCATGTCATTAACCAAATATTCATTACTTCATACACTATTATAATAGTAATTACAATATAATTTACAATACATGTAAACCCAATAACATTTTAGTACTAAACCTTCAAAAACCATAGAGCTCTAAAGCAATGATCTTCGTAGTCATATATTCAAGATTCACAATACTTAAAATTAGTAAAGCAACATCCAAGCAGAAGAATAGGGCTTGGAATTTACCTTAAACTTGTCAGCCTTACTTGAAAAATTTAAACAACTAAGGAATGAGACAAAACTCGGTGAGTACATAATAATACAATATATATGGTGAGTATGTGGTTCATTATTAGGATGGCTCATGGTGATAATGGAGTGATGTTAATCAAAATTATCATTATAAATCAACTTCTCATTTGAGATGGAATCAACATCTTTTAGTAGAAATAGTAATTTCTTAGAAGTGAAATGCTTTCCACACATATAAATTAAAGAGTGGAGGCCTAAGCCTTGCTCACTCACATGTATCACATTGCACAAGACTAATCAAGTATTATGGTTAGGTGTGCCTCCTAACAAAGGTTGGGTACTCTCGCCCTACCGTATGCTTTTACCAAGCTTATAAGCTTGATATATTACCCCACATCAGAAGGGTATTTCTGCTTATCAGTAGGCATCAATAGAAAGGTTCATGTAAGGTTCACAATAAGGAATTCAAGGATCCCATTATGAATTCAATATGAAAGGTTCACAATAGTCGAATGCCATAAAGAAGTATCATATCAAATGGCTAAATATTCAATAGGCAGTTCATACTCATCATGGAATTGGAATATTTAAACAATAATGGTTTGAACAATAAAGGTTCAAAGAATATGACACATGTCATATTATACTATTAAGCACTTACCTTGGACTCCTTTTCTCCTACTTACATTTAACGTTGATGCTAGTAGTGCTCCTCACACTATTGGACAATGCCTTTGTCTTTAGATTTTACCCATTTTCATTTCAAATACACATTAATCACTTCTTTATTATGTCAATAGTTTAAATTTAGCTTAAATTGTTAACACTTTCATCTTGTTCATTGTAGTACCAACTTATTACTAATTTCAACACTTTCCTTAATTATTTTCCAAATAACTAAAAGTATTCACTTTAAGGAAGGATAATTCCTTTCCTCGCAATTTAAAATTTCATGTTCATATTAATCAATTAGATTCGATTTAAACAATTTCCAATATTCGATGGAATTAATTCTACTTCTACCTTCCACTTCCATACATGAACCTAGTTCACTTAAATTTAGAGAAAATCATTTCTATCAATTGAATTTTGAAAATAACATTATACAAAATCATGTTGCACTATTCTCAAGCTTGATTTCCCCTTCAATTCTAGGAATTCAAGTTTAGTTCACAAAATCCCCAATTTATCTATAAACCATAGAATTTGGGGAAAACCATTAATTCTTCATCCAATCCTTAAATTGATCATAGAATTATGAAATTAGCATGTTAAAAAGCCAATATCATCAATTAAACATAGAAATCAATTATTAGATCTTGAACTTCCTTTTTTAACCTAAGTTATGTCTTTAAAAGTTCAAGTTTTGAAATAGGCTTCTATAATTTTATTTGATACTTTCAAACCACTATTCTCTATCCTAAATAACCTTAGATAACATCAAATAAATTTTAGAACCATCCTTTATACTAAATCTAAGAGAGGCCAAATCTAGTGCTTATCTTCCCTTACATGTGCTCTTTGTTTCTCTTACTTATTTTTACTTGATATACCTCAAGTTCTCAAGCCCAATCCCATTATTTAATTAAAGAACATATAAAATAAATATTTCCTAATTATACTTACATTGCCGAATCATGTAGATTGAAGAAAAAGAAAGTTTTTATAATTATAACACCAAAGTCATGTTAAGAACACATAAAGGAAGCGATGAGCATAAACTCTTACCTTGGAAAGCCTTGTTTTGAATTCTATGATGGTGGCATGAAATTTGGATTCCATTTCTCTATTAGAATGTGTTTTTGTGATAGGTTTTGCAAAAATGGAGAAAAATACTCATCTTATTGTTTATATATGGAAGATGGATGGTGTTGATTTAATCATCTCTAATCCAATGGCTATAACTTAATCACAATGGATGGTATGATTTAATCAAGTGAATGGCTAGGATCTCATCTAGGTTGATGATGTTCATCACATGGTTTGGAAAGGGCAAAAATGAATGTAGACCTGTGTAGGAAAAATGAGAATTCAAGTTGGAAAAAGAATTGACATAGTAAAAAATGGTGGTTTCCAAGTCAAAATTAATGGCTAGCTTTTCCAACATCAAACTTAATCTTGGTTAACCATTCTTAACTCTAGTTAAATGTATGATCATTCAACCATAGGCCTAATGGGCCAACCATCTAGGTGGGCTTGAGCCTTTGGTGTTCAAAAGCCCATTAACAAGCCGATATAGCACATTTCAATATTGATAACTTACTACTTTTTTCAATTCATTTCTTTCACTTTAATATACATATTTCTACCTTTTAATATCACTACATACTCTAGACACTGTTAGATAAATCCTATTCACTCACTGGTGCACATTTCTAGCCCTTCATTAGCATTATTCATATATGTAAATCATATAGAGTCATTGGGTTAAACTAGGTTTGACTTCTATTGTATCATTGTAACTTTGATTGAAATCAACTTCTCATGTCACTATTATTATCTCCTAATAACTTAGGAGATGCTAATGCCCATTCACTAGGACTTTAGATTCACATTTCAAATAGCTTATTAACATAGTCACATCAAGTCAAACTCAATTTGACTTTCATTTTATCATAAAATTGCTTATTAGAATTTATTATATTCTTTACTCATTGTTACATTATTCACTTAAAATTACTTCTTATGGTATTCTTATATTTCTTAATATGCTAGGAAAGCCTTGAATGGTATGGTAGGTGAACATTATATTGTCACCATTCATGACTCTAATAGGTTAGGGAAACCTTAGATATTATTATTATTATTATTATTATTATTATTATTATTATTATTATTATTATTATTATTAAAAATATATAAAAAATAAAATTTTTTTTAGCACATTTGATTGGCTAAGAACAACCAATCAAATGGCTGTGTTATTTTTCATAGCAATAGATAGAGAGAGGTAGAGAGAAAGAGTGAGAAGGAAAGGGGTGGTTAGTGGTGTCGGATCATGGTCTTTTAGTCGGTGATACATGACACTGCCACCACCAATGGATTATCTGATGTCTAGTGAGTCCAAAGGAGACAGTGACAGATGGAACCATTGAACGGTGGTAGTGTGTGCATCGAAGGAGACAATTTCAATTGTTGAAGCTTCCAACCTCAATTTTCAGTGATCTTGATGTTGGACGGGCAGTGATTTTGGTGTCATTCTCCTCCTCTCAATAAGAGCTTTCCATTGATACATATCTTACCTCTAATCTGCCACCAAAGAAGGAGATCAAAAATCAACCCACCGAAGTCTTTGAGGCATTTTTTGGAGAATTTGTGGCAAGTAAGCTAACACTGCCAGCATCCATGGAACCAGCATCTCGCAATCTATTAGGCAGTGTAAAGATCGCCTTGGTTTGCCACTATTGGCAGTGGCACATTGTTGGTGGTTGGACTTCACGCTCCACCAATGATCTAAAAAACTCCAGCGAGTTGCACTTTATGTGTGCATTGCAATTTCAAAACTAGTTTTTGAAGATTCAACTTCGGTAAGTCAAGAATGCTAATTTATCAATTTATTTCGGTGTTTAAATGCCTAGAACATTAATAATATGTTTATATTTGTTTGCTTTTAATGCTAAATTTTATAATTAAAAATTATTATGAAATTGTCTAATATGAAATAAAATCATTGGTAATTATGCAAATTGACTATTAGTAATTTGTATGAATTTCTTAGTAATAATATGAATTTTAATTGTGTGATTGAAATTAAATTGAAAAATATATGAGTTGTGGATTAATGTGAATTTTGTTTTTATTATTAGTTAAATTGAAACTACTCGCAATTTTATGATTTAATGAAAATAATTTTATAAAAGTAATTAAATATTATTAGAATTAAATTGGTTTATGAATAAATTTTTACGAATGGAATTAATTTATTATTTTAAAATCTCAGATAGTTAGTTAAGTAATAATTTTCATGAATTTATTTATATGATCTTTATATCACTTTAATTTGAGTATTTAAAGTGACTAATGTTATAAATTAATTTTAAATTATAAATGTTTCCTTTGCATAAGAAAGTTGAGAAATTCAAGTAAATCAATTTAAAGAATGATTATTAGTTTAATTATGTTGGTAAATGAATGATATTGATTGTAAATGTTTTATTAGCTAAATAATTAATTTTAATAATAAATATGTATATATGTATGATTTAGTTGATTTCTAGAAATGATGATGTGATGGTGCAAAGATATATCATGATTATATATGGATATAATTGAGTAGTTGAGATGGTGGTGATACTTGCCAAATATGAGGGCGCAGAGGGGCTATTGAATTATTATTGATTAAGAGAAGTGTTGGTTCCTGTTTGGTATTAGCAAGGAATGTCTTGGTTTTAAGGGAGACTCTGCTGAAATTTTAGCAGAATCTTAAGAATCATTTAGGTATGGTTATATAGATAAGTTGTTATTGTTTTGATAATATCATTTTGTTTAACCTTATGCACTAAGAAAGGAGGGTTTGTAAGGCATTGCCTGAGCATCGGCCCAATCTGCTAGAGAGAATTAGGATGCTCATTTGGGTTCAGACTCATGATGAAACCCTTGGAGTCAGATTTGGTTGATTTTGAAAATAATTTTTGGGAATTGCCACCCTAATTTATTTTTAAATGGGAAAATTAAGAAAAAACTCAATTGACTTCAATTCATTAATTTTCAATTAGTTTACCCAAGAATAAAATCACTGGCCTCGAACCAGGTTGAGTTTGGGAACTAGGTTTTTGGTTTTAAATAATCTAAATATGGCTTTTAGTATAATTTGACTTAAAAATTAATTTCATAAATGACAAATGTTATATGACAATTAATGCATGAGCATGGTATGAGTGCAATGAGAAAATAGAACATCCAAAAATTAATTAAAAAGGAGAGAGGAGATTGATTGGGATTTGGATTTGTAGTTTGAATTTAAATTCCAAACATACTTATGTACCTTATTGAATAGGGATCAAAACCCACGTAATTCATTCCACAATCAAGTAGAGGGGTTTAGGAGTTGTTCAGATTGATTTTGGTTTGAGTGTTTTGAAAGTGAGGGAAAAAGGTTAATACCTTTGCTTTTGGAGGGCAGAGGGTTTTACTAGACCGAAGTTCCATTGTATCAGGATCGGGTGATTGGATTGATTGGGAGATTAATTAATTAATTAAAATGATTAATTAACTAATTAATATGATGAAAATGATGAATTAATTAATTAATTAAAAAGATTAATTAATTAATTTGGATGAAGGGTGGATTAAGAAAAATGATTAATTTGATTTTTGAAAGGTGATTAATTAATTAATTAAAAGGATTAATTAATTAATTGAGTGATTAATTTTAATTAAAAAAGAGAGTTTTAGTTAATTAAAAAGATTAATTTACTTGGTTAGGGTGAGAAAATTCATTAATTAAAAAGATTAATTAATTAATTAGAGAGTGGTTGGAGGGAGAAAAAGAGAGGAATTAGAGGACAACTATCAACTCTAAGTTAAGAGGTGTTTTGAAATGAGAAAATGGAAGGGCTATTTATAGGAAAATCAGGTCAGGGTGATTTGGGAAGTGAAAATGTGAAAAGACATAAAGGGTGAGGATAAAAATATTTAAATAAAAAAATCAAATTAGGGGCATTTTAGACTTTTTAATTTGGGCAAGGGAACAGGTCAGACGTGGCTCCGTGTCAGGTCTGTGAGGATCTGCGTTAGATATACGTGGTCGCCGTGTTTAAAAAACGTGGCCATTGAGCTTCTCTGACATGGATCTGGGTAGCCACTGACGCAGATTTGCGCTGCTCTGATGCAGTGCCAGGTGGTAGCTTTGCTCACTTTTTCAAGTCTTTTTCTGGTTAATTTTTGGGTGTTCGGGTCAATTTTTAAGACTTTCAGGTCAGTTTTTGAGAGTTGTAAAGCTCAAAAATCTTATCAGTCAGTGTCGATAGGCTTGAAATTAATTTTAGAATAACTAGACAGTTAGTCTGAGAGAAAATTTAGTCAATTTTGGAAAAACACTATATGATACAGAAGGTCCAGTCAGGGAAGGAAAAGTGTCAATGTCTAAAAAATTAAATATCATCTTACTAATGTGACTAAAAGTCTATTTTTTGCTTTGGGGGTGCTCCCCCTTTGATCCCTGCCCATTAATCGTCTAGTAGGACCATCGTGCTAGCTTTGCATAGCACACTGATCTTAACAGGTGTTAAGCTGCGGCTGGATGATGAAGGTGTAAAATTAAGGGTTCACAGGGTTGAATTGGTGGGAAATTAAAATTTTTATAGAAAAGAGATAGGGAATGAAAGATGAAGACACAAGATTTATAGTGGTTTGGATCCAACCAATCCTACATCCACTCTCCAATCACACTATTAGGTATTTCCACTATCTATGGAGTTTTATCAAGTTCACTCCCAACTTAGTGTTTAGGCTTACACCAAACCTTACAAGAGTTTTGAGAAGGCTAACTCTATAACCCAACCAAGTGTTTTACTAAGGCTTACACTCAAACCTAATCAAGAGTTTTCTAAGGCTCACTCCCAAACCTATACAAGTGTTTCAATGGCTAACACTCAACCAACCAACACAAGATGTGTATTATAAAGATTTTTGGTTTGAGAAATGAAATTGCAAGACTTTGGACACTTGTTAAACTATTCTTACCCCTTCTATTGGGGGTGCTTTTGTGGGTGTCTATTTTAGGTTTTGGTTTATTTTGGAAGCATGGCTGATGGATCATTTTTAGGTGGTGGCCCTTACATTTCAATCTGCACATGCTTTATTGAGACTCAGCCAGAGATGGGATAGGATGGTTGCTTGTAGCTTGCCCTCAAAGGACATATTTTTAGCATTACCAATGGTCAGGGATTAGATCCCTCATGACTGAGGGCCATGAGTGTCAAGTGGTTCGCCTATTGGGCTTAGTTTGATTGACTTTCCACTAAAGGATGAAGGTTTTGAGGCAAACTTAGGATGTGCCCCCAATTTTCTTTTCTCAAAGTTTACACAAACCATAGCTCTCATTACTGGAGCTATCAGGGGTGGTTGGCTTGCTGTTTATTTTGCAATTTCACTTGAGACCATAGAGAGGTATGATAGGTGGTTGATAAAGGTGATTGGGCTAGCTAAGAAAAAGTGCTAGGCTTTCATACAAAGGGTAATAGAGGGTGACAAAGCTGAGGAAGGAGAGATTGTATGAGGAGCCACTAGTAGCAAGAGGACTACAGCACAAACAAAGGGGGTGACTCGATCTTTGAAGGAGACTCGAGGATTTACTAGGAGTATGACACCATAGGTTATAGTAGTGACTTAAACTATGGTGGCAGTGACAAAGGACACTGTGACTACAATAAGATAGGATGACACTACAGTGGTAGTTCAGATAAAGACTACTATAGTTAGGGCCAAAAATGGGTACTGTAGTTTCTAAACTGCAAAGGAGGATTTTTAGAGCAGTTTCAGAACTACTGATACTCAAGAAAGGGTTTTCAATATTGTTATGTTGAAAAATTCTGATTCTATTGGCACTTCTACTATTACAGCAGAAAGAGTTGTAGAGACCTAGAGGAGGGGTGTACCTACTTAAGGAGATTATGGCAAACTTTGATTCTGATGAGGACAAGAGATGTGCACCTCAGGCTAGACCATGACTTCAAACATGGCACTTTTTTTTTTTTGAAATAATTATAAGTTGACAGGACTACACGAAACATGATAAGCTATAGACGACATTGAAAGAGATATTCTTTATGATGGGTTTGTATTTTGCAAGATTTGATCATTATTAAATGAGACATCTTTTATTTTTGCTCCAATTTCTACCTAAGTTGCCCTTTCAAGTTTTCGGCTTAGCGAGCATTCTTCTTTTTCTTCTTTTTGTTTAGGCAAAAGAATTAAGTGAATGATGTACTAAGCACAAAGAAAATGAGAATATGATGCAAACAAAATATTTAATATTATGATTTGGACAACACTTAAGTCGGGCTGCCTACATATCCCTTACATCATTTTTCTGTCATTAATTTTTCTCATTTTTTAGGAAGAATCAGGTCTATGTAGTTTTGATTACATATGCATGAAAAACAAAAATGAAATGCAGATGTTATCTTCAGATGATGTATCTTTCAGTTGATCCGGATTGCTAGGATGGGAGAATTTGCTTCCATCCACATCCATCAAGATTGTGACTCTGTCGGATAAGATCTTCTTAAGCATATACTATCTAGCCTAGTTTAGTTTGAACTTCTTCTTGGATCATGAATAAGGGCTTGGGATTTCTCCCTGAACTAGATTTCCTTCTTGTGAATCCTTCTCTCTCACCTTACAATTGAAGTGCTCGGCTAGTCTCCATTGATGACTTCTCTTTTCATCAACTTCACTCAGCTGATCATGATACATTTGGATCTATTCTACCTTCATTCTCCATAGCTTCTCCTTGACAGGCTTCTTATAGTTTAGGATCTTGTAAACTATAATGCTTCGAGCATTCCTATCATGTCTTCATCTTATATAAAGAAACTCATGAGCTTTTCCACTACTGCCATGCAAATGCAATGTATGTGATTTTTTATTCTTTTCCTTTTTTCCATAATTAATTAATCCTTTTGCCATTTCATTTTTTTGTATTTTTCATTTTTTTATTCTTTTATTTTAAGATATCCCATTTAAAGATGAATCAGAAAAAATTAAAATAAATCATAAAGTTTTAACTTTTTATTACTGATAAAAGTTCCATCATGAGTACATTAAAGGATAAGCCTTAAAAGCAAAATACAGACTCTGAAGGGTAAGACCTGACACACTCAAATTTAAAGAAAAATTTAATAAAAAATAGACT
>CANTUT010000209.1:0-256278 GCA_947687605.1 Reutealis trisperma | reverse complement strand
AGGGCTTTATTTAAGTTAATGAAAGAGGTTTGGCACGATCCTAGGTAGTATTTGTATAAGTATAAAGGGTTCTATTGGCATGGGTGATCTTATGTCTCCCCATATTCTAGGATCGTCATATCTCTAAAGTTGGGATGTGACATCATGTGTATCTCTTATGAACAATTCTTTCAATCAATCTCTTCATAAATTCAAGACCATTAATTCATTATTGATTCATCATAAAACCTATTTCCATATTATTCAATCACATTCACATTCTAATCATAACATAAGGTCAAGATACTTTAAGTATACCTTAAGTATACCAAAGTGCCTCTAGGCTAGTCTATAGTCATTCCTTCAACCAACATGCAATTTAACTATTTATCATACATACATACATGCTAATAATCACTAAAATACATCACATAAAAATTATAGACATTGGGATAAAAATATCAATATAGGCCAAATGCCTTATTCAAACAAAAACCTGAATTTTCTTATTCTTCGCACTTTCTGTCTATTACAGTAATATGTAAAAATATAGTTTGGACTAAGATTTTTCATGTCAACACAACAAAAATTATTTTAGAACATTTATTTACATGAATCAATAACCATATGTGTGACATGTACATGAAAATTCCAATTTTAGGTTTTAGGATGCAAAACCATGAGTTTTTTTATTCTTGATATTTTTTGGTCATTACAGTAATATGTAAACAGGTGGTTTAAACCATTATTTTTCATCCGATCATAGAAAATATCAATTTAGAATATCTTGATGTATGATATGGCAGCCATAGATAATAATTATGCATGAAAATTCCAAAGTTTAATGCTTAGGGTGAAAATCATGAGTTTTCGCACTTTCTGTGCTTTCCATCCATTACAATAATATATAAACACATGATTTAAATTATTACTTTTCATCCAAACAAAAAAAAAATATTAGTTTAGAATATTAAACATTACAGTTTAGTAGCCATAGAGTTATCAAACCAAAGAATTTTCCAACTTTCAAGTTTTATAACGAAAACCTTGAATTTCCTTATTTTCTAAAATTTTTTGGTTATTCCAATAATATGCAGAAATTTGATTTATCCAATATTTTTCATCAAAAAACATCAAAAATCAGTTTAGAATGCAATGGTATAGAAATTGCCCCCCTTTAGTGATGTTTATGCATACAAATTGAAATTTTAAGTTACATGATTCGTCTATGGAGAAATCGCACAGAAAGATTTGTGTTTTCGGTAGAGAATTAAATTTCTCTTTCAAAAACACACCCAAAATGAATTAAATCTATAAAAATTAGTAAATAACTAGTCCAAAATAATTTTCTCATAATTTATTTCATAGAAATCATACGGGAATTTGAAAAGAAAGAAAAACTTACGAATACGAGCGAGAAATTGCAAAGGTGAAAGGTATTTTCTTAATTTTGATAGAGAGAATTGTTTTGAGAGAATTTTTCTATCAAAATATATAAAAATAGAGTGATGGTTACTAGAATGTTAGGGCTAGCCAAAATTTTAATATTTAAAAGTAGGATTTTGGGTAATTTCCACTAATACCCTTAATGAGCTAGGTTATGAGGGTTTTTGGGTAGTAGGCTTTTAGGTATTTGATCCTTTTATTTAAATTAGGGGCTAATTATAAGTAATTAAAATAAAAATATTTTTCTTATTATTTTCTATAATATTTCCCCCAAAAACATTTATTTAAAAATTATTTTAAAATACTCATAAAATTATTTTATTCTTAAAAATTGCCTTTATGCATAAAAATTCATTTTATTTAAATAAATTATTTTATGCTAATGTACTTCATGTAAATTATTTATTTCACAATAATAACTTATTTTTTGCATATTAAAATTAATTTAACATGCCACGTACTTATTGATCACATAGCACAAAAATTTCCATAAAGCACACACTTAACCTTAATTAGTTCTAAGTTAAGTAAATTATCACGAAAATTTCTAAAGTAGGTGTGGGTTGTTACAATGGGTTTATGAATAGTGAATTTTCTCTAACCCCTAAATGGCCTCTTTTCCATATCACATATGGGCTAAGGCCACATTTCATATGTTTAGGGTTTTCACTAAATTTAAAATTAAATCTTTGATTTAATTAGCCCAAATCATTTTTCAATTTAATCTTTCTTATTTGCATCAAATACAAATTATGACTTAATTGAATAGAAACTTTTTCATATTAAACATTAGGACATGTAGGGTCCTTGTAAATTTAATTACATGTTTAATCATTTTACCACTAATTAAATAATTAAACACTTTAATTAATTATTATAGTAAACCGTTTACATTTGGAAGATGATCACTATTAGGTGTGTGACTTTCTAGGTTTATGTTTAATTAGCAATGGCAATGAGAAAATACTTTTCTCTACTAATGTGAAATTCCCACTTCACATTTAGTCCCATAAGTCGTGAGTGACAACTAGCATTCTATGTCACGACTACCTAATTAGAAATGAATATTTGTAGTTGATTACTTTAAACATGACATGGATCATTGATCATAAATTATCATACACTAGAATCCCTTCATGAAAGATCCCAATCTTGGCTAGGGTAATGGTTTATGTTAAACCCTAATGTGCCTCGATTTTATGTCCTTATTTCGATTCTAATTCTTGATGAGATTAGATTCCCACTATAAACTTTTTCTAGTGAATCTTACTGTTTTAGCAAAAAATTTTAATTATCAAGACTAACTAGATAACATATCCTTGTTTACTCAAGGTAATGAATTATCTCTTAGCTATCACTTACCTCCATACATAATAAATTAGAACTATCACATGCCATATATTCGTACATGAATAGTACGTCTATGTAAGTAGTAATAAATCCTAACCACCTATGTATGAGATATAGTATCCCTCAAGTCAAAGGACTATATGCACTATTATGATCTAGATGATAAATAATCGACAAGTAGTAAAACCCCATATTATTATTAAACATTACAGTTCGACTATTCATACTATGAATATCCATATATTTGTATCAACATCACATGTCAAGCAAAATGTGACTCACTGCCTCTATAATCATTCGTATCACATACTGATTATAGAAAACAAATAGAGGTGATGGTCTTCTAGAATTAAGAAAGAAAGGAGTAAAGGAAAGTTTGACTTAAAAAGGATTAGTGTAAGCTAAGAACAAATCGGTGTAATTAAATAGATTGATTCTGGATAAAATACCTTATATTGATAACAAGTTGATAATGGGATAAAAACTTGTAAAATAAGATGGATTGAAATTGGAGAATTATATATTAGTTTAAATTTTTTTTTCAATATGGTCAAGTAAAGTAAATGTTATATGGAAAGGTGAAATAGTGAATGCTAAGACAAAGAATATACGAGGAAATAGGGAAAATAATGAAGTATAGAATTAAAAGAATCAAAGGAACAAAATTTATGACATAAAAGGAGTTTGTAATGCTGATTGATTAGACAAACCCATTTCAAGAGAATTATTTGATGACAAAATTGAATTGATGATGAGAAAGAATTGAATAAATTAAAATAGATGCCATAAGAGATGGCAAACTTTGAAAGCAACTGAATGAAGTAAGCATGAAATGGATTAAGTTTCAAGGTGGAAAATACAAAAAATCATAAGATAAAGGAGATTATAAAGGTTAAAGAGAATGTAATGTAAGGAATGAAATAATTTGGATAAAGGACTTTATTGATAAGGATAAGATTATAAAAAGGTAAGCAGGGAAAAGTTATAGAGAAAAATGAATGATAGGAAAAGTTTAGCTCAAATAGATGATCACTTAGATAATTAAAAAATAATAAAATAAAAAATAACTAATAAATTATTGCAATTGGACTAGTCCTAAGGGATCATTTATTTGATGTAATATAATTGATTAATTAGAAAGATTATTTTTGTTAAATGATGTCAAGTAAGAATAAAAAGTGTAAATGTAGAATTTAAAGAGTGTGAAAGACCACATGAGTATGGGAGAATAGAGTTGATGGGATTTTAATGAGGTTGGTGAATATTCCAAATGAATTAAACCTAGAGAAAAGAGAATGTAAAATCATTAAAAAATAAATGAATCAATGTGAAGTGCATAAAGTGTTATATAATATGACATGTGCAATTCTTGAGAAGAATATTGATAAAAATATGAATGTTGCATTTAAAGTTATAATTATTGCACTAGTGGGGAACACTATAAAGCAGAAACATCTTGCTATAATGAGAGAATGACTTGAAATGTTAATTCAAATGTTGAACTCTAATATAACGAATAAATAGTATCTACTCGATTGAGACAATAC
The DNA here is from genome assembly GCA_947687605.1 of Reutealis trisperma. Taxonomy (NCBI): domain Eukaryota; kingdom Viridiplantae; phylum Streptophyta; class Magnoliopsida; order Malpighiales; family Euphorbiaceae; genus Reutealis; species Reutealis trisperma. The sequence continues at coordinate 251,956 of CANTUT010000209.1, read as the reverse complement.
TTTATGATCGGAAAATAAATGAGATCCATCATTTGATGTGAAAGTCAAGAAATGAGAAAAATCTACTAGTTAAAGAGATAACGTGATGAAATAAGATGGTTGAGGAAATAGACCCCTCCTCCTATATAGCTATAATGGCAATTTTGATGCTTGGAAGTGAAAGAGCTCACTAAACTCTTACACTCATTGGCATATTAAGGCAAATTGAACTATAAGAATAGCTTTATAAGGAACTTAATTTCTAAGGAAATTACTGATGAAACATGGCTCTTCATTTAGAGACTTATGAGGGCAGTGACATAGTTCTACTCATGGGTGTTCTGATAGGTACCCTTTACTGACACTCGACTAGTGATAAAGTTAATGGTATTAGTTCCTTAGGGATCATTCGTAGAAATAAAAAGGATAAGTTCTTACAGAAAACTAAATACTTAAATAAAAAGAAGAAAGTATTCCAAGGTAACCATAGCTCAAACACAGGCTTGAAGTAATAGAGTAATAGAAATAAAAATCTGGACAATTATGTTAAAATATACTATAGGGTGGTGTCAGCTAAGTGAAATTGTATTTCTCCATTGTTCTTATTAAGACATAAGTTAGGAATTAGAAACAAAGGTGATTAATAAATTGATAATCAAATAAGTGAAGCAAGTAAAAGAGAAGGAAATGCATACACACACACATATATATGTAAGAATTAAAATTAAAGTACATGACATGTATAGTGATTAAGTTTGATTGGATGTATTACAAAGAGAACTTGAAAATTTAAAAGAATACATGTACTTTATTGAGCTCGATAAGAAGACCTTCAAAACAAAGAAATGAATCTTCTTTAGGAAAAGAAAAGGGGAAATCAAACAATAGGATAAGAGGAATTGAGAGGGAGTTAGACTAGAATAGTAGTACAAATACATAAGACTTATTATGATAAATTTTCTAAGTAAAATGAAAAAAAAAGTATAATACGATATGGAATAAAATTATTCAAAGTTTGATAGTAAATATCTTGTCATCTTAATAGAATTGATGTGATGATTGATATTTTAAATAAGAAGTCAATAAGTAATCCCTTCCATATGATAACTTGCAACAAGATATATTATTAAGAAACTAGAAATAATTGGCCGATAAGGGATTATGATTGATGGAAGATGAAACACGAATATTATTAGATTACTCCAAATGAAACTAAAAGCCCTAATAGAAATACATGACTTAAAGAATAAGGAATTGCAATTGATCAAAATTAAGGAAAAAGTGAAAAAGAATCAAGTTTCTAAATTTGAAGTAAAGGATAATACTCATAAGTGTGGGAATGATAAAGATGAACTATGCATATAAGGAAATAATTGTATATCTGATTGTGTAAGTGTGCATATATGCATGTATAAGAGCAAGTATGAAAATGACAAGAATATTAAACTTCGGAGTAGTTGAGACAATTAATAATCATAAAGAATCTAAGAATATCTATATGTTGTTTTGATATTCTATAGAATCATAAAAATTTGATTTAAAATTTTGAAATTTATATGTGGAGATAGAAAATATAAGGTAATGAAAGATTTAAGATGAGCTTTGTTATAGTTTTCATTTATAAATAAGTATGCACATCTTTTATATTTATTATACATTCAAAAGATGATAAAACAATCAAAATCAATGTAGTAGAATAATCTTTAATAAAATATGAATTGATTGAAAATTTAGTTTGATAAAATAAATAATTAATTCCTTTTAGACATATAGGGTTAAAAATTGATTATTTATGGAAAGAACTCTTCAATAGTGAGTGAAGAGTATAAATGATAAAGGCTTATCTAAAGTATTGACACTTGTAATTTGTAATGAATGTTCACCATGACCACCAGACGTGAGATTATGGCATTTTAGTTTACTCTTGTAAAGATTTAGAATTAAATAATAAGATATTTATATGGTGCTTTAAATATTATAATGAAGATGAAGAATCTAAAAGAATTGTGAAGTTCAAAAAATCTAAAGTGTTTATATTATCGTAAGAATTCTTACGACCCTAATGTGTTTGACATGAGGCAACAGACTTATAGTGTACAAAATAGAGGTAACATAGATATCATAATGAACCTTATGATTTAAGAGTTGTTAAATTAAAGAGGAAAATCATTGGCAAAAAAAATTAAAGAAGAATTATTAGAAAAATTTGAATAATTAAGATAGTGAAAAAAAAAATGATAGAGAATTCATGAAGACAATAAAGGTGTATAGGAAAACAACTATGACATGTAACTTAAGTATTTTCATTTGCTTTATAAATCAAGAGTACCTGTTTTGAGAATTCAAAGATGAATTTTCTAAGAATTTTCTAAGGGCATAGAATGTAATTCTCAAGGTTTCACTACCCATTATAGAGTTAGCAATAGTGCCATAGGAGATTTATCTCAATGAGTATTGTGATGGTGAAATTAAATTGAATTCGAAAGAGATTCAATGTGACTAACTGACCTACTTACTCAAATTATGACACTATAATATTCATGTACTGTACTATCCAAGGCTTTTCTAACATATTAAGAACCATGAGAATATCATAAGAAGTGATTTGAATAAATAATATGACAATGAATGAAAAATAAAATTAATTTTGATAAACATTTTAATAGTAAAACAAAAGTCAAATTGAGTTTGACTTAATGTGACTAAGTTAATTATTTTCTTGTGATGTAATGCTAAAGTACTAGTGAATGGGCATGAACATAATACCCAAACATCTCTTAAGTTATTAGAGATAATAATAATGACATAATAAATTGATTTTAATTAAAACTACAATAGTAAAATAGGAGTCAAACTTACTTTGACCTAGTGAGCCTACATGATTTACTTACTTGAATAATACTACTAAAGGGCTAGTAAATGTGCATTATAAAGTGAATAAAATTTATTGAGCAATTTTTAGAGTAGGCAATGAAATTAAAAAGTAAAAATAAGTATACCAAAGTGAAACTAAAGAAATGAAAATTTTATTAAATTACTAAGTATGAAATGTGGATATATGAATTTGTTAATAGGCGTTTGGACTCTAAAGCCTAAGCCTATTAGATGGCCAGCCCACAAGGCCTATGGATGAGTGAACATAAAATTTTTCTAGAGTTAGAAATGGTTAGCCAAGACAAAATTGATGTAGTAACAGCTAGCCACCAAATTTGAATTAATAGCCACCAAAATTGACAAAGTCAAATCTTTAGACAACTTGAACTCTCATTTTTCCTACATAAAGTCTAGATACATTTTTGTTACTTCCACACCATATGATGATCATCATTTACTTAGAGAAGATCCTAGCCATCCAAATTGATTAAATCATAGCCATCCATTTTGATTAAATCATAGCCATTGTCTTATGCATAATTAAATTATCACCATTCAACATTCAATATATATGTAAAAATTATGTTCATTTCTATCATTTTGCTAACTATATACCAAAAACACCACACCAACTAAAGAAAAACCTGTTCATATTGTCATCACCATAGGAACTCAAATCAAAGCTCTCTAAGGTAAGAAATTATGTTCATCTTCTTCATTCTTTGTACTAAGTATGACTTTGGTAATATAGTTGCAAAAACTTTCATATTCTTCCATCCATATAGTTCAGCCAAAAGGAGGTGTAACTAGAAAATGTTTGTTTTATGTGTACTTTGATTAAACATGGAAATTGGGCTTAGAACTAAAGGTTTAATATGGTAAAATAAACAAGAAAATCATGAAACTCATATAAGTAAACCTAGAAGTATGGTTCAGCCACTTTGGTGAATTAATAAGGGAAGTGTTTTAAATTTTATTTGAAAGAATTTAAGGTTATTTTGAGTGGATAAAAAAGATTTGGAAGTATCAAAATTAATTATGGAAACTTAGTTCAAGACTTGAAAATTTTGAAGGCATAAACCTAGCTAAAAAGGGGACTTTATAGGTTTTCTATTATACTATTTCATAATGTAAAGGTCAATTTGAGGATTAGACAAGAAATTATAGGTTTTTCCCAAATTGGCCCTAAGTTGGAAAAATTAGTGTTTCATAAACTAAAATGATTTAATTGCAATTGTTTGATGGGAATTGATTGTCTAAGTATTATTATGAATTTATGATCAATTTGGAGATTGAGTGAGAAATAAATGGTTTTTCCCAAATTCTAGGGTTTTAGGGACAAATTGGTAATTTTGAGAATTGAACTTGAATCCATGAAATTGAAGGGGCAATTAAGCTTAAGAATGGTGTAACATGATTTGTATAATGTTGATTTCAAATTCAATTGATAGAAATAATTTTCCCCAAATTTAATTAATTAGGTTCATTTATGGGATTGAAATATGAAAGTGGAATTAATTCCATTGAATATTGGAAAATATTCAAATTGATTCTAATTGAATAATATGAAGTTGAAATGTGAAATTGGGAGGAAAAGAATTATTTTTCCATAAGTGAATATATTACATCATTTGGATAACAACTAAGGGAAAATATTCAAATTAGTAATATGTATATGTATAGTGTGTCTTGACCTTAAATTAGTAAGTTAGTATGACAATGGACAAGATAAAAGGTGTTAACAAAGTTGAGTTAATAAAGTTGAGCTAAATTTGAACTAATGAGATAATAGGGTAGTGATAAATATGTAATTGAAATGCAAAATATGTAGAATCTAAAGACACATGCAAGGATATCGTCCAAAAGTGTGAGGAGCACTAATAGCACTAAGATTAAACGTTAATAGGAGCAAAGGTGTCCTAGGTGAGTATTTAATAATACAATATGACATGTGCCATATCCTATGAACCATTATTAATCAAACCAATTTTATTAAAGTACTCCAATTCTATATTGAGTATGAATTTCCTGTTGAATATTGAGCCATTGGATTTGATATTTTATGGCATTTGGCTATTGTGAGCCCTATCACATTGATTTCATAATGTGGCCATTAATGAGAATTATTCTTATATAACATATTTTTCATTGAATTCCCTATTGTGAATTTCATATGAACCTTTTTATTGGTGTATATTGATAAGCAGAAATACCCTTTTGATGTGGGTAATACATCGAACCTTATGTACTTGGCATAAGCCTAGGGGTAAGATGAGAGTACCCAACCTTTGTTGGTGAGAACACCTAACCATAAGACTCGATTAGTTTTACATAATATGATATGTTCGAGTGAGCAAGACACTAGCAGTCACTCACCTGATTTATTGATTTATAAGTGGGAAGCACACTGCATCCAAGGATTTATTATTTTTGCTAAAGATGTTATTTCTGTCTTAAATGAAAAATAGATTCATAATGACAATTTTGATTAACATCACTCCATTGTTACAATGAGCCTATCCTAATAATGATCCATATACTCACCTCATATTATATAATTATATACTAGCTGAGCTTTGTCTCATTCCTTAGTTGCTTAAATTTTTCAAGTTAGGTTGACAAGTCAGCAAGGTAAATTCCAATCCTTGTTCTTTCACTTTGAAATTGCTCTGCTAATTTTAGGTGTTATGAATTTTTGTTATATGACTATAGAGACTGTTAATCTAGAGCTCCATGGTTATGTGAGATCTTGCTCGAACACTCCTCCCTCGCCTGTAGGAAATTTGTGCCTTGAGGAAAGGCCGAGCAATTTTTAAGAAGGTTATGGAATGAACTTCGGTGCTCACAATTGGAGTAGCTATCACTGAAAAAAATTAATTTGTGATTTGAAAAATGATTTTGGGAGTCACCATTCTAATTTATTTTTCAAATGGGAAAATTAAAGAAAAAACTCAATTGACTCCAATTTATTAATTTTCAATTAATTTACCTAAAGATCAAATCACTAGCCTCGAATTAAACTTAAGGACTAGGTTTTTTGTTAAATAATCTAAATTTGGCTCTCAAGTTTAATTTTACTTGGAAAAAATTGATTTCATGAATAACATTTATTGGATGATAATTGTAAATAAAATGCATGAATATGGTGTAATATGAATTCATGGTGCATGGAGTTTGATAAAACAATTAAAATAAATATTCACAAGTTAAGGAGAGTGTTCTCTTTAATCCTTAAGGATTTAGGGAAATCACATAATTACTTCTTAATTCCAATTAAGACAATTACATTAATAAAAAATTAGGATGCCTTCTCTAGCCCTTATGGGATTCTAGGAAGACCATAGATTTCCTTACAAATATCATCTAGAATGTAATCAATTACATTTGAAAAAAATAGAAAATAAATTTAATTTGAAAAATTGAATTTGAAATTTGGATTTAAATTCCAAACCTGCCTACATACCCCATTGAATGGGAATCAAAACCCATGTAGTTCATTTCACGATTAAATAGAGGGGTTTATAGATTGATTAAATTGATTTTTGGTTTGAGAAATGAATTGATGAAAAATACCTTAGATTTTGCTGGATGGAGTGGAAGAAGTGTTTTGCCAGACCAAAATTCCATTTTATCGGGATCGGATGATTAGATTGATTAAGGATTTAAAAAATAATTGGTGAATGAATGAATTGATTAAAATAGTGGATTGATAAAAAAATATTTTGAATTAATTTAATTAAAATAATAAAGTTATTAATTAATTAAAAAGATTTTAGTTAATTAAAAGGATTAATTAACTTGGTTTGGGTGAGAAAATTAATTAATTAAAATGATCAATTAATTAATTAAAGAGTTGATGGAGGCAGAAGAAGAAGAAGAAAAATTGATAGATAGCAATCAATATCAATTTTTGGAGTGAAGAGAAATGAGAAATGGAGGGCCTACTTATACGCAAATGGGGTTGAGGGTAGTTTAGGAAGTGAAAATATGAAAAGATAATGAGGGATAGTGCTAGAAAGGGCTGAAAATTGGGTTAGAGAGGGGTGATTTGGTCATTTTGGTGCAGGAAAAGGTACAAAAAATGTGGCTCTGCTCAAAGGGGGCACAAATCCATGCATCATCAAACTAGCATGGCTGCCTCGCTAGTGAGATGTGGTTCCATGCAAACACTGACACAGCTCCATGTGGTACTGGCTTGGCTCGCATTTTATGATTTTTTTTTGGTTAGTTTTCAAAGGTTTCGAGTCAGTTTTTGAGACTTTTGAGTCATATTTTAGTAGTTATAGAGTTCAAAAATCTTATCGGTTAGTGTTGATAGGCTCCACATTAATTTTAGAACAACCGAGCAGTCAGTCTGAGAAAACATCCAGTTGTTTTAGAAAAATACTAATTGGTATAGAAGGTCCAACCAATGTAAGAAAGATGTCAAATTATGCTAAAAATATTCCGATCAATTCTAGTGAGTTCAAAATTAATTTTAGAGGTATTGAAATGAGGTTCACTCATAGCTGCCCTCTCATCAAAGTTGTCCATAAGTTAGACAATTTTGATAAGAATGAACCTGGGACTTTAGTAGGTTTGAGTTCAGAAAATGATTTCAATTGTAATGAGATAATTTTAGTAATTTTTAGAAATTAATTTGGCCTTTTTTGGGAGATTCGTGGATTTTTAGGTTGATAAATTTTTTTTTGATTTTTCTAATGTACAAATTGCATTTTGGCCAGAAAATAGGCGAATGATGTGTGTATGGGTATATAAAAATCTCATGAGTACATAAAAACTTTTAGATTTAGATTATGGGTTGAAATAGACTAAGAAATGCATTTTTATGCGATAAAATAATTATAGGGCACTTTTTACTATGAGCTATTTCATCTTTTCTTGCCTTAAAATCTATAAATAGCCTCACTTCACTCATCACTCACTCACACTTGCTCTCCTTAAGCTCATATAAATTGAGCTCTCTCTTTTCCTTTCCCTTTTTTTTTTAAGGCTCCCCCTTTTTTAATAATAAAAACACTTTTTTTTTTTTTAAAAAGGACTCACTTATTTTTTTTAATAATACTAATAAAAACACAATTTTTTTTCTTTCTTTCTTTCTTTTTCTTTTTTCTTTTTTTCTTTTTTATATTATTATTATACTTACCTGTTTACTTCTCATTATGTTTGTCAGATTCAACATTCTCATAGTGATACCTTTAGGATCTTCCTCCTCTCACCATGTTACTCCCTTTCCCTAGAGTGGGTCACGTGAGTGCTTATACGAGGCACCGAAGGAAAACACCAACCCTTCACTTCTCTTGCAAGATCTTGAGAGACACTCCTTTTACAGTGGTCATCTAGCGATTAGTATCTTATGACAATCATTTCCAGTTTTGTCTTTTCCTTAGGGACCTAATTATGTTTGTCAGATTCAACATTCTCGTAGTGATAGCTTTAGGATCTTCCTCCTCTCACCATGTTACTCCCTTTCCCTGGAGTGGGTCATGTGAGTGCTTATACGAGGCACCGAAGGAAAATACCAACCCTTCACTTCTCTTGTAAGATCTTGAGAGACACTCCTCTTATAGTGGTCATCTAGCGATTAGTATCTTATGACGATCATTTCCAGTTTTGTCTTTTCCTTAGGGACCTAGGATCGGTTGTGTGTTCTAAGTGCCATTTTTGTTCACCTTGTTTGTTTTTTTTTTTTCTACATGCGTATATGTGTACTGGTTCATTGTAGGCTTTAACCATTAAGAACGAGGGTGGAACGAGAAACTTGGAGGTGGTGATTAGGTCCATCCCTCAAGGAAGTGTTGCTAGAAATTTGTTGGAGCCTGTAGGGTTCATTGAATTTCTGAAGGTGAGGATGTTTAGTCATATCAATATAAACCTGATCAAAGCTTTGGCCGAGAGATGGTGGTATACCACCAACACTTTCTATTTCGCGTGCAGGGAGCTGACTTATACTCCATTTGACTTGTACATAATCTCAGGGATCTAATTTAAGACCCAGACCTTAAACATGTGCAATGATTGGAGGCAAGCTTTCTCTCCTATTGAGACCCAAGCCCTATTTGGCTTTGACCCTTCTAGATATAGTACTGAGGTTAAGCACTTTATCCTAAATGACAACTTGAGGTCAATGGGGGCGGGAGATTTGATTTCTAATAAGGCCCTGGCTCAATTGTGTTTATTGGTGATAGCTAGGTGCACCTTTGCATATAACATGAGAGATTAGGTTAATCTGAACATCATTTTGAGCTTGGCTAGCATAGATTAGTAGGGTGATTTTGATTGGGGTGGCACTATTCTAATTGCTATGTATTGAGAGATATTCAACCTATCTCGAGAGAACATTTTGTCTGTTAGTGGGACTATTATCTTTTAGGAGGTACATATCATGTGTTTTTGGGCATGTTCCTTTTTGCAATCTTGCAAATCACATTTTTGAGGTTCTGACAACTCTATGCCATAGATCTAGGCCTACGAGTATATTTTGTTCACCACTACTGGGCTGATCTTGCAGCGACTAAGTGACTTTCCATTAGGGACAAGATAGGCAAAGTTCAATTGAGCTGCCCCTCACAATCGCAATGTCCTTACACGCTGGGCTTTCTTTGATCAGCTGATTAAGCGATAGGTATCTCTGTTATCTTTCTTCTTCTTTTTTATTGCTTCGACTTACTCATTAATTGCTGCATTTGTTGGTTGCTATCGGCAAATCATGATCCCCTACTTTCGCTTATACTACTTAGGTGAAAGAGTACAATTTAAGTTGCTTGGATCATAGAGGGTGCCCAGTTATCCACTGGTAGATATGAGGTATGAGATGGACATCTTGGTCAGCCTAAAGCTCTTTATTGGTGATGAGGAGCACCTCTTCTAGGAACTTGATAGGCACTACAGTGACTTTTACACTCACTTTTTAAAGTTGAAGATTACATCACAGGGGCACTCTTTTATTGCACCTGCTACAACTAGGGAGACTTTTTATCCAATAGTTTCTAAAGCTCCCATTGTTGGCTCTTCTAGTGGTCGCATCCCTAGTTATGATCACAGTCGCCTAAGCCACACTTTTGGGATTTTGTTTTGCTTAGGGAGATAAAGGGTGACAAGGCAGAGTAGGCAGTTGCTAAAGATACTAATGACCAGGGGACTGCTGCCAAGACAAAGGAGGTAACCCAACATGTGGGAGAGATTAGAGGTGTTACAGGAAGACCGATACTATAGGCTGCAGTAATGACCCAAACTGTAGTGGCGGTGACTTAGAAGACTGTGACTATAGTTAGACTCTAAGGCAACACTACTGTGATTACATGAGGAGGATTATAGTAGTGAGTATACAAAAGAGAGGTCTAGCTGCAGTGACTTTAACACAAAAGAGGTTTATAGTAAGCAGTTTAGGAGCTACTAGCTCTCAAAGGAGAGTTTTAGGTATGACTATCGGGAGTGATTTTGGAGTTACTGGGACTCAAAGTAGGCTGACCAGAGTGATCACAAGGAGTAGTTTTGGTACTACAAGCACCCCGATTACTAACATTATGGAGGAAGATACAGAGACTAGGATCAGGGGCATGACAACTGAGGAGATTGTAGCAAGGTTTGATTATGAGGGAGATGTGCATTATAGAAGAAGGCAGAGGAGGGTTGACTGGACAGAGACAATTGCCTACTTATTTTCTTTTTGGTAGTTGTTAGGACATTAGCTATAGGTTTCTATTTGTATATGCCTGCAAACTAACATGACCACAGGATAAGCTATAAATATAGATAGCGATTATCCTTTTTGTGGTGATGGATTATATGCTCTTATAAAATCTGATCATCATTATATGAGATATCTTTACTTTTGCTCTAATTTTTACCTAAGCAGCCTTTTCAGGTTTTTAACTTAGCGAGTATTTTCTTTTCTTTATTTTATTTTATTTTTTATTTAGGCAAAAGAACCAAATGAATGATGCATTAGGCATAGAGGAGATGAGATTGTGATGCAAACAAAATATTTTTACATTATTCTTTGGACTGCAACTGAATCGGGCTGCCTACGTATCCCTTACAATTATCATCATTATTTTTTATCGCTTTTTTTTAGAGAGAATCAGGTACATACAATTCTGATTACATTGCTTTGAACAAAAAAATAGATAGAAAAATGCAGATGTTATCCTTAGATAAAATATCTTTTCAGCTGATCTAAATTGCAAGGATTAGAGAACTCGTTTCTATCCACATCTGCAAGAATGGTGCTTTTGCTAGATAAAATCCTTTTGAGCACATATGGTTTGGCTAAGTTTGGTCTAAACTTTCCTCTTGAGTCATAAACCGTGTCTCCCGATTCTCTTTCAAAACCAAATTCCCTTCTTCCAGACCCATGTCTTTCATCTTATTGTTAAAATGCCTGGCTAGCCTCTATTGGTAACCCTGAATATTATACAATGCATCCATTCTCCTCTTATCAATAGCATTCAATTACTCATGATACCCTTTGATTTAGTGTGCCTCATTCAATTGGCTTCCTCTCATTACCTAACAGATTGAATTTACATCTTGATCGGAAGGACAACCTCCATTCCATAAACCAAGGCATATAGGGTTGCCCCTATTTGAGTATGAACAATAGTTTTATATCCCCATAAAGTGACAGGTAGTCATTCATGTCAATCCCTATGTTTCTCAATAACTCTCTGTAGAATAGTCTTAATGGTCTTATTGGTAGCTTCAATTGAACCATTAGTCAGTGGTCGATAAGGAGAGGAGCAGTGATGTTGAATCCTTTTTGTCTGAAGCAGGTGGACTACCTCCTTTTAAAAATGGGAGCCATTATCTATGATTATCTCAAAAGGGGTTCCAAACTGATAAAGGATATTGGCTTGGATGAGGTGTGCCACCTTCTTTGCATTTAAAACCTAATATGGCACCGCATCAATCCACTTTGTAAAGTAGTCTATAGCCACTAAAATATACTCATGTCCACTGGAGGGCTTCAGAGATATCCTTCCAATGACATCTATGGTAGCAAAAGGCAATAGTATTGTTATCGGATTCAAAGGAACAAGGGGCCAATGTTAGAGCTTGGCAAAGATCTGACATTTAGGATATTTCTGCACATACTTTGTGCAATCCTCATTCATGTTTAGCCAAAAGTAGTCCAAATTTGCTCTCTTTTATGCCAAAGCTACACCATTCAAGTATCGGCCTTCCTCTCTGCCATAAACCTACTCCATATTTTGTTGGGCTTTTTCTTTAGTCATACATTGTAGATGGATGTTGTCCTAGGCTCTCTTATATAGCACACTGCCATTGGGTATAAAACTAGTGGACAATTGCCTTAAAGTTCTTTGATATACTTTCTAAGCCCTTTTTAGATACTTACCATTTTGGATGTAATTGAGGGTGTCCCAAAACCAAGGCTTAGCATTAGCCAACTGAAGATCTATACACATAATGTAATATCCAAATTGCCACTTTACTTAGATGACAACAGGCCTGTGTATCTTATTGTTGCTCATGTCTATCATTAAGGCTAAATTGCTAAAGCATTGGCGAATTAATTCTTTGCTCTTGGCAAGTAGTGAAAAGAGACATCATGAAAATTCTTAGCTAAGTCATTCAAGCATTGATGGTAAGGAACCAAATGCTCTTTTTTAATTATCCTCTTCTTAAGAGCTTAGGAAACAATGAGGTTAGAATTGCTATAAACCTCCAAGTAGTTTATTCTCATGTTAATGGCCACCTCTAGACCATCTATACATGCTTTATATTTTGCTTCATTGTTCGTTACTTCAAAGGCCAACTTGATCACCATGGGCAGATGATCTTCTTTAGGGGTGACTAGAACTATGCTAGCTCAGTAACCTCTACTATTGGAGGCACCATCAAAGAATAACTTCCATACTTTAGGGTTTATGATCAAGATGTCCTCATCCAGGAACTCAGGCTCAAATACATCACCCCTCACAGGGGCAACAACTAGTTGGTTAGCAATTATTCTTCCTTTAATTGCTTTACTTAAGACATACTTTAGGTCAAATGCTGCAAGAACTACCATCCATCATGCCATTTTGCTGTCAAGAACTAGCCTCTCCGTAAGGAATTTCAAGGGGCTATTGTCAACTAGCATATGTGTTGTATATAAGCATAAGTAGTGCTAGAGCTTATGGTATGCCCAGACTAAAGCTTGGCATAATTGCTCAATTTGGTTATAAATAAGCTTATGAGCCAATATACATTTGCTTAAATAGTAAATGGCATTCTCTTTGTATAAGTTTGGAGCCTTTTAGATAAGCATCGCACCTATAGCTTTTGAAGTTATGGATAAATAAAGCAACAATGGTTGACTTGGCCTTAGGGGTTGCAGTATTGGTGGGTTCAGGAGGTATTGCTTAATTTTATCAAAAGCTTCTTGGCATTCTTCATTCCACTACTTAGAGGCTTCTTTCCTCAATAGCTTGAAAATTGACCCACATGTATCTGCCAGTTGTATAATGAAATAGCTGATATACTGTAATCGACCTAGGAAGCCTCTAATCTCCTTTTTAGTTTTAGAGGAGGGCATTTCTATAATTACCTTTGACTTAGATGAATCCACTTCTATACCAATTTGGCTAACCAGGTGCCCTATAAATACACTTGAAAAGGGACTAAAAAGGGCATTTAGTTGGGTTTAACTTGAGATTATACTATTTGAGCATAGTGAAGAATTGGTCTAAGGCTTCAAAATGGCCCTCAGGAGTTTAAAACTTTATAACCATGTCATCGACATATACCTAAACATCCTTAATATAGTAGTGGCTATTCTGTGATAAGTTGCTTTGACATTCTTTAAATGAAAGGTATTACTCGATAATAGTAAGTGCCCCACTTTATCACAAAGGATGTCTTTTCCTTATCAGGGGCATAGACTTAGATTTGGTTGTAGCCTATATAAAGATCATTCAAGGAGACCACTGATACATCGGCCATGTGGTCCACAAGCAAATCGATATAAGGTAGAAGGAAATCATCCTTTGGGTAGGCTTTATTGAGGTCCCTGTAGTCAACACATGTTCAAACTTTTCCATTCTTCTTAGGAATAGGCACTATGTTAGCCAACCATAAGAGGTAAGTGATGGGCTCAATGAACCCATTATCTAGCAATTTGGCTACTTCCTTCTTGATCTTCAAAGATGATTTTGTCTTCATTCTTCTCAATTTTTGCTTTACAAGCTTCACATGTTCATAAGTTAAGATCTTATGAACTGCTATGCTTGGATCTACCCTTACTATATCCTTGGGCTCCCACACAAAATAATCTAAGAACTTATGAACTTTTTTGACCAATGCCTATGTGTAAAAATATGCAGATGCAATGTATGTAATTTTGGGATTTTCCTCTTTACCATAGTTGATTGGTTCTTTGCCTTTTTCATTTTTTCATTCCTTTTTTATTTTCATTTTCATTTTCTCATTTAATGATGAGTCAAAGAAAGTAGAGTATAGAGAGTTAGGAAAGTAAGTAGAAAACTTGCTCATTTTATTTAAGATAAAGGTCCCATCATCATGGGTTACATCAACTTGAAAGGATAAGCCCAGGAGATGGGTTATGAAATCTAACAAGAAAGATTAAAAGGGCTCAACAGACTCGTACTCCTACTCAGACTTAGGGCACTCTGACTTTGACTTAGAAAACTTAGACTCAGAGGACTCGGATGAGGGCACAACAGGGCTGGTGCTCTTCTCGAAATACCAGTTACTCAGTGGTACATAGGATGGTTAAATGAGCTTGCTGAGATTAAGTTCTTAGTGGTTGGTGATGATGCAGATGGTCTAAAAAAGAGAGCCCCATGCTAACTTCCTAATCCTCCTCCAATTGATAGATAGTTTCCCACTCCTTTAGATTGAACTTGATATCAAAGAAAATTTCAAAACTAGGGATTAGCTTTTTAGAAATAGGATAGAACCAAGGTTTAGGAAAACCATAATAAGGGAAATTTTCTGAAGGAATGGTGGACCCTAATGCAACGGAAGGAAGGTGGTGAGGTGAAATTTCAAACATTTTAAATTTTACTTCACCCAATTTTGGTCTAAAATTCATTCAAGAAATCAATTAATTTGTGTGTAAAACACATATACATATAAAAATGAAGGAAGAGTGATCATATTACCTCTTGTAGGTTCCTTCTTTCTTTATCAAAGAGCTTCCCAAGTGTGAAGCTTTTAGATCATCCATACCTAGCTCACCTCCAAGTCTCCTTCTGATTTCTTTGGTGTTCTTAAATCCTCTCTTGGCTGCCTAATTTCATTCAAGATTTCCCTAAAAAATCTTTAGGAAGTTTAAGTTTTCTTTTTGGTTTGTTTTGGATTAAACACATTTTCAATTTGTAAGCAATTGTTCTTTCATAAAGAACAAAGAAGATAATTGAAGATCAAAAGAAAATTTGAAGAAACACATTCTTCATATTTTCTTTCTCTCTCTCTATTCTCTCTCAAGATGCTTCAAATGGGAAAATGATGTTCTCTTCTATTTGCAACATAAAAGCTAAGGCTTTTATATCTTTCCAAGACTTAACACTTAAGTCTTCACAAAGACTTAAATATACTTTTACATTCTTCTAGCTCACTATTTGGTGAAGCAGCAAAGTTGACTTTGCTTCTTCAAATGGTGAAATGACCTTTATATCCTTTAGGTGTAAAATGGACATTTTCATTAGCCAAAAGATGTAATTATAATTTTAACCTTAGTTGCTAAACTCATCATATAGGCTTATGAATAGTGAATTTTCTCTAACTCCTAAATTGCCTCTTAACCATATCACATATGGGCTTAGGCCACATCTCAAGTTTTAAGGGTTTTTACTAAGCTTAAAATTAAGTCTTTGATTTAGTCCAAATCAATTTTTAATTTAATCTTTCTCATTTGTATCATATATAAATTAAGATTTAATTGAATAGAAACCTTCATAGATTAAACATCAAGAAATGCTAGGGTCCTTATAAATTTAATTACATTTTATCACTAATAAATTAATTAAACACTTAATTAATTATCATGATAAACCTTTTACAATTGGAAGATGATCTCTATTGGGTGCGTGACTTTCTAGGTTCATATCTAATTAGCAATGGGAATGAGAAAACATTTTCTCTACTAATGTGAAATCCCCACTTCACACTTAGTCCCATAAGTCATGAGGGATAGCTAGCATTCCATGTCACAATTACTTAATTAGAAATGAAAGTTTATAGTTGATAACTCTAAATATCACATGGACCATCGATCATAAATCATCGTGCACTAGAATCCCTCCATTAAAGATCCCGATCTCGGCTAGGGTAATGGTTTATATCAAACCCTAATGTGCCTCAATTCTATGTCCTTATCTCATTTATAATTCTTGATGATGTTAGATTCCTACTAGTAACTCTTTTTAGTGAATCTGTCTGTCCTGGCCAAGAGCTTTAGTTATTAAGAATAACTAGATAGCATAGAATCTTAACCTCATTTACTTAAGGTAATGAATTCTATCTTAGTGATTACTTATCTCCATACATAACAAATTAGAACCATCACATGCTATATATCCATACATGAATAGTACGTCTATCTAAACAGTAATAAATTCTAACTTCCTATATATGATATATATTATCCCTCAAGTTAAAGGATTATATGCATTATTATGACCTAGATGATAAATAATTGACAAGCAGTAAAACCCCATATTATTGTCATCTAACATCATAATTTGACTATTCATCCTATGAATATCTACATGTTTGTATCGACATCACATATCAAGCAGTATGAGAATCACTGCCTCTATAATCATCTGTATCACATACTAATTATAGAAAACAAACTAAGGTGATGGTTTTTCTGAATTAATCATGCCTAGTCATTAATCCTATGACCATGAACATATTTAAAATATTTGTACAAAAGCCATCTGTCTCCCTTAGTCTCAACACTTGAGAATAGATCCTCTTACAAATCCCTAAGGACTATATTCAACAATATGAAACCTTTTCATATTATGAATATATCATCATGCCATTGGGAATTAATGTCTAGTATTACATAACTATTATATGGCTCCTAGGGCACATACTGCTGTCAATCTCCCACTTGCACTAGAGCCATTCTACTTAGTATCAAAAACTCATCTTCTCATGATGAATTGTAACTGTTACTAACTTTTGACTTTAGTCAATGGATTAACTAAGTTAATGGTTAACGCTATTTTCTGCAAGGCTAGAATGCCCTATTCCAACAATTTATTTAATAATATATTAATGCCTTTCGAAATATTATGGATTTCAGTGTGAGACTCGAGTTCCCTTGCCATAAGCTAAGGCTCTATTATTATCACAGCAGAGAGATACTCATGATGTACTGGAGAAACTTTTAAACAGTTCATAACTATTGAATCTAAAATAATTTCTTATTTGCAACATCCTATGTAGCAAAATTTGGCTTCCATAATGAAGTTTGTAATAATAATTTGCTTAGAACTTTTCTATCGAATTATTTCTTCATCATAGATAACAACAATCCCGATGATAGACCCTCTATCATTTATGTAGTAACATTCTTCATTTTTTAAAATTAAATCTTAAATACTTCTCAAGTACTTTAGAATAATTTTGATTATATTTTCAATAATTTAATCCTATATAGGATTAGAATTTATTAGTCATATTAACAACATTCTCGATATCTGGTTCATTATACAACTCTTATATAATTTAGATTTCTTATAGTCGTACTATAAGGAATCTATGCCATACATTCTCTGGGTATCTAGGGAAACAACCCTCAAAAAGTGGATATCGAAATTGTAGGAAATAAAACTTTTGGAATTAGCATGTTGAACTTTTCAACATCTTTTCTAAATATTGACTTAGATATATTTAACATTCTCTTCAATCTATCTCTATAAATATGAATTAACAATAATGAAAAAAAATTATCTCAAGTCTAAATGAAGAAAGTAATGGTAAAACCATTCTACAAATGCAAATATATTAATACTTTTACAAACTAATGTGTTATCTGATGCGTATTCTGCAAGTGTACAAATCGCACAAGCAATATAGTAGTGAATTAATTATCATTCCATTAGAGACTTTAGGTAAGTACTAGCTCAAAATGTCTGCTAAAGTCTAGTTAATCAAATTGGTGCTGATGAAAATGATTATAATTATATTCAAACTAAACTAAAATATAGTTTAAATAAAATAACAAGAGGGAAAAAAAATGATATCATAAATAAAGGCCCATTCAGGTATTGAATCTCCCTAACCCCTAATTATATATCATGAACTACACATCAATCAAATTTATTCCATAAGTTGAATTGGTGTTTCACTAAATTAGATAAAAATCTCTCTCAAGTAATTAAATCCCTATTTCCCAAGAGGAATGCAAGGAATCTCTTCTCAAGCAAACTCAATTAGGTCATGCTTTAGATTCAAGAAACTATCTACCCAAGAAGTCTTGTAAGCCTATCTCTAGTGCCCCAATCAACTGTCAATCTCTATGAGTGATCAATTCACATAGAGCTATCTCTAGTCAATTATATGAAAACAATCCCCAATTAATAAGCATGCAATTATCAACTAGTATTCAAGCAATAATAATCATAAAGATAAAATAACTCAAGGAATGATTTAATTGAATAAAAAGCAATTCAATCTATATAAAAGGTTGTAGGGTTCATCAATACCCAAATTAGAAAGAATTAGTTCATATCACACATTGAAACCAAAGCAAGAATTAAAGAAGTAAGAAATCCCAAACAATTCATGAATTAAGTGTAGAGAAATCCTGTTCTTTGATCCGCAATCTTCAATGTCTTCTTTCCCTTCTTATCCTCTCTCTAATCCCTTGGTGACTCCCCCAAAAACACTATTAGATTTGGTTTTATATTTCTAAAATTTCTAATATACACCATTGGACCCAAGGTTGGGGTTATAGCCATGGCAACGGAAGAATCAAAGAAAATGCAACTTCCCACAGGCGAGACCCTAGCTGTGCCTCCACCCATGGGAGGCTACTGGATAATTTTCCACTTTGCTCTTATCACACAGCTAGATTTCCAATCATGGCTTAACCCGTGGCAGCCTATATACTTCCAAAAATCAGCATTTTGGCTTGGATCTTTTCACCATCCTAGGTCACATTCGGATCATGGCATCTTTTGACACTGGATTAACTAAAAGAACTGTGAAAGTACTAAAACAAACAGATTAAACTCAATTGGTGGCATAAAATACATTAAGAACAAGGGCCAAAATATAGTGTTTTCAACACTTATCAAATTCCTCCACACTTGAGTTTTTGCTTGTCCTCAAGCAAACTAAATTACAATAATAGTTTAGAAAATGGACAACCCCTTCAAAGCCAAAAGAAAACACCAAGATTGAGAATACTCAAATTAGTAAGGTTCGAATCTCATAATCAACAACTAATTCCCAATTGTAGCAGTCAAATTAAAGGATCTACAAATCAAAGACCCTCATAATCCTAAAGTCTAAATTCTAGAGTTAAAAGATTGAGTATACAATCCCAAAGAAACAAAAGCCAAACAAAAGTAAGAAATGAAGGATTTTCTCTTAGGCACCTGACTACTCTCTCAATTTTTCTATCAACTTTAACATTCAAATGTAACTTTATTACACCTTCTTTTTTTTTTTTTGCAAGGAGCCTGACTTGTTTGAATCATCATACTAGCCTTTTGACGTGAAGGTAAACATTTGTGATGTCGACCCTCAGTTACTGAACTAGAATCACGAATCCAAATGGCTATTAGCATTATTCATAATTTCAACTCCATAGGTTAGAAGAGACGAAATTAGTGGAACAGGGAAAAATCCTCAAAGCTCCATATGTAATTTTTTTTCTTTTTTTACCATATTTTATTTATTATTATTATTATATTATATTATATATATATATATATATATTATTTTTTCAAGAAAAATAGTCAAGGAACCTAAGATATTAAGTTTATCTTACTAATTTTAACTCAAGTCACAAAGGAATCAACATATGCTAAAAAATGTAACTAAGGTTTCAAACTTTAGTAATGCAGATTTCATCAGTTTAATTCCCTAATTACGACTACTACGCTTAATCCTTAGCAAATGATTAATTCAACCGAGCCAAACATCAATGAGAGATTGTCATATATAAAGAAAAATAATCATCAATTATGAGCTAAAAAGGGAATCGCTCCAATTCATACCATTATTACAATTTAGCTTGCTTAAGACAAAATAGGACATAAAGAATAAATAAATAAACAAATAAATATCCCTCCCCCATACTTAAATAACAAATTGTCTCCAATGTGTTTGAAAATGAATAGAAAGAAAAACATATAAGGGGAAGAAGAAAGATATAGAAAAACTACCCTGTAATCGAATTTCCATGTCAGTCTGTTCCGTAGTCTATGCCATGTCATTATCTATTCTACAAACCCAAATTAGGCTAAGAAAGAAAAAGAAAGACAAAATAAAAATAGAATATAAAAGAGAAATAAAAAGAAAAAGAAAATAAGCCTAAATAGTATAAGTACAATAATCAAAAGCACAAAATATAAAAAAGAATAAAAGAAAAAGAAAAAGAAAAAGAAAATGGAAGGATCAATCATCCATGGTGTCATCGGAGTTATCACTCCCCTCGCCATCATCTAGCTCAATTTGAACTAGAGGCTATCTCTGCCGTGGCTGCGATGAAGGGGTAGGAGGCATTCCCCCTTGAGTTCCCCAATAATCTAGCATGGACTGCTAAAGCCATGCTTGGTTCTGTGCCTCAAACTCAAGTGTCTCCTACTGGCATTGCAACATAGTTAGGATTTGATGTTAGTTGGTGAGGAGTCTGTTCTGCTGGACTTGAAGACCGATCATAGTCCTCTCCAACGACATATTTGTCTCTTAAACTCCATAGGCTTCCTGTCGTCCACATCATCTGCTCCCATATATGACATCCAATCTCAAAATGGGGTTAGGCTGGAGAAAGGAGGTATGGTCGATGAAGAAGAAGGCTTGGCGATAGCAGAAGTACCAGCAGTAGCACAAGTACCGACATCAACAAGAGGCTGAGTAGTAGGGTCATTAGCAGGAACAAAAGCTGGCTCAGCAGCTACTGGATCTGGTGGAGGGGTAAAGATTGGCATGAAGCTCTTTATCTTATCCATCTACAGCAATATGGCGTACCCTATTAGCTTAGGCATGCCATCTAATGTCATCGGAGGCAAGCCATAAAAAACACCCAAGCTCTTAGTGAGTTTGGTGATATACATCCCTCCAAACAATGCGCCAAACTTGCCCCTTTTGCACTGATCATCAAAAAACCGCATGAGAGAATAAGCCACATTACACCTCTTGTCCTTATGCATGCACATCAAATAAAATAACTCTTGTCTGGTCACAGCCCCTTCACTGTCCTGTCTACCAAAAATGGTCTTCGTCATAAGAAAATGAAGAACTCACAAACTAAAGGAAGTGAACTAGGATGCCATAGAGACCGAGGCATCAAATCTCTCACCCATTAGAGCAAATTTGTCCCAGACCTGATTAGGGACATTAACATCCGGAAAACCCACAGGAGTCTCATGATAGACATCAGTATGTAGCTCATCCTCCGTATATAACCCCATCGCCACTGTTAAATCATTGATGCTCATCTCAAAATGCTTCGTGCTGAACTTAAACTGCAGCATCTTCTTTCGAATAGATGCCACCTTCAAATCAACATGAAGGGAATAATAAAATTCTAGCGTCAACACTCTATAGGCTGGTTCAGCAATCGCAAAAAATCCCTTCCAGCCTGGTTGTGATATCCATCCCCTAAGCTCCTTGTTTGTGCTGATCTATTGCATAATGCCTCAGTCGATCTATCATGTAGGCTCGAAGTCTTTATTGGCCAATCGCTCAAAGTGAGCATGAGACTCTAGGTCGGCGAATTGGATACACACATGGTTCGAAATGAAGGAAACTATGGGGGCTGCTGCTAGTGGGGGGTTGTGGGAACTGCCTTCCCCTCTAGCCCGTTTGGTGGGCAATTTGGTCGCCTTGGTGGATGATTTCTTAGGCCCCATAGCTGCAAAACAACACAATCCAACCCAAATAACAAAAATAATAGGGAAACATCATCGTTAGAATTTTGGCATTATGATACCATAAACAACTGATTCCCAAAAAACAGAAAGTACAAATGTATGCTCAACCTAATTTTAAACACTTGTTGCCCAAATTCAAACAAACTACAATTCAAATAATTCAAACAATAAAAACCCAGACAATTTAAGCAATAGAGAGTCATCTCATTATGATTAGCCATCCAAAAATAACCCAAAACACTCTCATTGCCTAAATTCATCTCTTTCTCTCACTAGAAATCAGATGCACTATATTTATGCTCAACCCAAATCCCCAAAATAAAAAATACTACCCTTAATCATGTGAATCTTGACAAATCACAAGATGAAATGGATCTAAAACAAGAAAATGAGCCAAAAATCAAAGAACAAGCGAAAATCCATACCTGTGGTGAATAATATGAAGAGAGAGAGAGTGTAGGTGCTTGAGATTACTTGAAAATTGCTTCCTTGAATGCGAAAATTAGTTTGGCAGGTATGGTGTGTGTGATTCGAGTGTGGGAGAGGTGAGGGAAAAGGAGGAGAAAGGAAGAAAATTGAAAATGTGAGTGTGTGGAGTGTTACGTGATCTATTTTTTTTTCTTTTATTTACCATGCCCACGGGTGACCCCACGGTTGGGATCCCACCCGTGGGCACAATACTAGCTCTTCAAGTGCATCACATGGCCTGAGCTTCAGCTGTGATCCCAGCAATATGATGCTACTGCCAAACTGTAATTAAATTCTTCTTATCACACGACTAGAGGCTCAGTCGTGGTCTCAGCCATGTGATGCTTCTGCCAGAGAAAAAATTAATTTTCTTATCACACGGTTGGAGGCACAGCTGAGATTTTAATTGTGTCATGCTATTGCCAAAAAAATATTAAGTTTTCTTATCACATGGCTCAAGGCACGGCTGATGTTTTAGCCATGTCATCTGATTTTCCCTTTTTAAAAAAAAAAAAAAACAAACAACTCAAAGACAAAGTGGAGCCACGGGAATTATGCATGAACATAAGAACTACATTAAGATAGAACATAATGAAAGAAAACAAGAAACATGAAAGATAGCAAATTGCTCATACAAGAAAGATAGATGGAATGCCTAGCCTAGAATTACAATTATTTAGTAAAGTTCATTCTAGTGTAATCTAAACTAGGTTAAGTCGACTCCTCACTTCTCCTTCTTAGGCCTCCCTCTTCCCCTTTTCACCTTTGGAGGTTCACTACTTTCCCCTTTTGGTGGTTCTTGCTATATGAAATTGCTTTTTGTAGCATCGATTTTTGCATTATTAGCCTTTTTGACCTCGGTTTCCATTGCCACTATCTTCTCTAGGGAAAAAGTGTACTCATTCATAGCTGGATATTGTGAACCCTTAATTTTGCACCTCTCAGAATTACAAACCATTCAGTTAGGAAAAGAATCAATCAAGCCTCCTTAATCACAATTAAATCATCCAGGACTCAGTAACGAGTATAACACAACTGAAATCATGGAAAACGGATGAGAAACGAGCGAGAACGGGCGAAAATAGGTAGAGTGGGTGAGTGATAGGTTGTTGCCATAGAGCCTCTTGCAGTGCAGCAAAGCTCTCTGTGGCACTGCTGCAGAGGCTTCTACAATGCCGCAAAGGCTTATGCAGCATCGACGGCATGTTCTAGCTCCCATATTGGAATTTTCAATCTTTATGCTTCATTCTTCCCCCTATATATAAAGGTGGCCTCTCTACTCTTAGAACACACAAACTTAGAGGCTTAAAAAGCTATAACTTCAAGTAAATTGCCTTGATTCTACTCCTTGCTTTGCAAAGCACATTGGGTGGTTTCTCTTGCCCAAGGCTTGTGTCCGTTGTGTAGAGAAGGTGAAGTTGCATTTCAATGGCTCGAGTCTCGTGTCTCTTGTGTGGAGAAGGTGGAATTGTGATCCGGTCGTCTGCTCCATCTACCCTATGTCCCCAAGCCACGAAAGCGTGAGGTAATCTTCTTTTCTTTTCTAATTGATTATTGTCTATTTTAGTTAGTTAATTAAATTGAAGCATCTAGGTTGCTAGTTAATTGTTTTGGTAATCAATTAAGTTAAGTAATTAATTCAACCCTCTTTTAATCAATCAATCAAAACATGATAAAGTGGCTAGGCTAAACTAACCTCTTTGCAAGAAGGGAGAACTGCGTGGGTTTTGATTCCTATTCAAAGGGATACGTAGGCATGCTTGGTTCAGGCATCGAATCTAATTAAAATTAATCAACTATCCCCCTATCACCTTCTTCACTTATTTTTTGTGTTTATTCATTTGCTTTATTATTAGGATTAGTTTGAGGACTGTGTGACTTTCCTAGTACCCATAAGGACTAGAGGAGGTATCCCCTATATTTTGGGATTTTATTTGTAATGATTAATCTTACCTTGGATTATTACTTGTATTTATTATTAGAATCAGTGATCATATATATTACAAATTGTTCATGCATTTTACTTATTAATGAAATATATTTTAAGTTACTTTTATATTACTTGGCCAAACATGTTTTGTTAAACTGAAAACCTAGTCCCTGATTCCTCTTTGGTTTTGAGGCTAGTGATCTTTTCCTTTGAGTAACGATGGGAGTCAAATGGGTTTTTTCCCTTATATTTTCCCAAATAAAAATAAATTAAGGTGGCAACTCTAAAACAATTTCCAAAATAAGCTCGAGGGCTTCCTCGTGAGTTCTTTCCCAAATGAGCATTTTGATTTTCTTTAGCAGATCGGATCGGTGCTCGGGCGAGGCCTCACAGATATGCCCTACCGTAAGCATAAAAAGCTATTACTTGTTTTGGGGTCATGGATGGAGGAGAGGAATCCCTTTTGTTTTTAGAGCTATGGCCTTTAGGATTCTTAGAACTGATACTGGCAATCCTACTTTCAACTAGGAGAGAGCAATAAATTCAGTTTAGAGCATAGTCTATCTGTGTAGTTCTCTCATTAAAAAGCCATAATGAATGACAATTTCATGAAGAGGTAGGTAGGTTATGCATTTCACAACTAATCTTTTTCTCCCTCCAAAAACTACATAACAAATCTAATGCAACCACTGAGCAGCAACAACTAAAATAAAGATAAAAAGATAAAAAAAAAAACTGAAACACTTAAAATAATATATATATATATATATATATATATATATATAATATTTTTATTTTTTTTATTTTTTAAAAAAAAAAACTCAAGACAGAAAAAATAAAGCTTAGTTAAAATAGTGGGTTGCCTTCCACCTAGCACTTCTTTAACATCCTCTTAGATGGAAATTTAGGGTGATTGCTCACCTCGAATCCTACAGATACTCAATCTTTGTCACTTGATTCAATTCTCCCCCAAAATATAGTTTAAGCCTTTGACCATTTACTTTAAAATCACCCTTCTTAGGATGACTTAATTCAACTGTTCCATAGGGGAAGATATTTTTAACAACAAATGGTCCTGACCACTGAGACTTTAATTTTCCAGGGAAAAGCCTCAGCCTAGAGTTATAGAGCAATACCTGATCTCCTACTTTGAACTCTCTCTCTTGCTTAATTCGAGAATCATGCCATCTTTTGGTTCTCTCCTTGTACATCCTTGCATTATCATAAGCCACCAATCACCATTCATTTAGCTCATTAACCTGCAAATTTCTTTTGGTACCTGAAGCATTTGAATCAAGGTTAACTTGCTTTATAGCCTAATAGGCCTTATGTTCAATCTCAACCGGCAAATGACAAGCCTTTCCATAGACCAATATGTATGGTGTGGTACCTAAAGGGGTTTTATAGGCAGTCCAATTAGCCTATAGAGCACTATCAAGCTTTTCTGACTAATCCTTCCTAGAGCGCTCTATTGACTTCTCAAGAATTCTCTTGAGTTCTCTATTTGAGTTTTCTACTTGACCACTCATCTACGGATGATAGGGAGTAGTAAGTTTGTGTGTAACACCTAATCTTTTTAGCACTTTTTCTAATTGGTTATTAGAAAAGTGAGTCCTTCTATCGCTTATAATGGCTTTTAGAGTGCCAAACCTGGAGAAGAGTTTCTTAAGGAACTTCACTACCACCCTAGCATCATTTGTGGATAAAGCTTTAGCCTTTACCCACTTGGACACATAATCAACAGCTACTAAAATGTATTTATTGCCAAAAGAACTTAGGAAAGGTCCCATGAAGTTGACGCCCCATACATCAAAAATCTCACACTGAAGAATACCATTTTGGGGCATCTCATCATGATATGAGATGTTACCTGTTCTTTGGCAATGATCACATTGTTGCATAAAGTTATAGCTATCTTTGAAAAGAGTTGGCCAATAGAATCCTGACTCCAGAACTTTCTAAGCAGTCCTGCTAAGTCCATAATGTCCTCTAGTTGGCCAATTGTGACATTGCTCTAGAATGCTCATATTCTTAGGCCATCCCACACATCTCCTGATTATCCTGTCAGCACAAATTCTAAAAAGAAAGGGATCCTCCCAAAACTAATATTTCATATCAGAAAAGAATTTCTTCTTTTGCTGATATGAAAAATATTTTGAAAGTTCCCCAGCAACAAGAAAATTTGCAAAATCTGCAAACCAAGGAAATTTAGGATTAAGATTAGAACCACTTACCAAACTTACCATAGTATAGAGCTGCTCATTAGGGAAGTTGTCAACAATATCCTCTTCTTTAGCTACTCCAAGTTTGGGTTCTCCAATATGGATAAATGATCTGCTACAAGGTTTTCTGCTCCTTTCTTGTCTTATATCTCCAAATCAAATTCTTATAATAATAACACCCATCGGATCAATCTCGGCTTTGCACCAGTTTTTGAGAATAAGTATCTCAAAGCTGAGTGATCTGTGTAAAGCACTACTTTTGACAAGATCAAATATGAACGAAACTTTTCAAAAGCAAAAACAACAGCCAGTAGCTCTTTTTCTGTGGTGGTGTAGTTAGCTTGGGCCTCATTTAATGTTTTGCTAGCATAATAGATAGGCTGAAAATTTTTCTCCTTCCTTTGGCCCAAAACTGCCCTGACTGCGAAGTTGCTTGCATCACACATCAACTCAAAGGGAAGATTCCAATCAGGGGCCACCATGATTGGAGCATGTATCAACTTCTCTTTTAAAATTCAGTGTCCTTCTCAAGCAACCTTGTCAAAGGGTGAGCAATTTTTGAGAAGTCTTTAATAAACCTTTAATAAAACTCAGCTTGTCCCAAAAAGCTTCTAATCACCTTCATGGTTGTAGGAGGCGGTAATTTTTCAATGGTTTCAATTTTTGCTTGATCCACCTCAATACCCTTGCATGAAATCTTGTGCCTCAAAACTATGCATTCAGTAACCATAAAGTGACACTTCTCCCAGTTAAGCATAAGATGAGTCTCTTCATACTAAATTAAAAATCTCTTTAGATTCAGTAGACAGTCATCAAAGGAGTCCCTATGGATTGAAAAGTCATCCATGAAAACCTCCATGATATCTTCAATCAGCTCATCAAAATTTGCCATCATGCACCATTAGAAGGTGGCTGGTGCATTGCACAAACCAAATGGCATTCTCCTATATGCAAAAGTACCATAGGGACAGATAAAGGTTGTCTTTTCTTAGTCTTTTGGAGCAATAGGAATATGAAAGTAACCCAAAAGACCATCCAAAAAACATTAGTATTCATGTCTAGACAACCTTTCTAACATTTGGTCAATGAAGGGTAATGGAAAATGATCTTTTCTAGTTTCATCATTTAGCTTCCGGTAGTCAATACAGACCCTCCATCCGGTAATCGTTCTTGTAGGGATGAGTTCATTATTCTCATTAGGCACTATGGTCATTCTTTCTTGGTACTACTTGAACTGGGCTCACCTAAGAGCTATTTGAAATTGGATAGATGATTCCTGCATCAAGTAATTTGATCACCTCAGCCTTCACTACCTCCTTCATCTTCAGGTTTAATCTCCTCTGTGGCTGCATAACTACTTTAAACTCATCCTTCATAAGTATTTTATGAGTGCAAAATGATGGATTGATACCCTCAATGTCTGCTATCTTCCAAGCTATTACCTTCTTGTACTTTTTTAGCATTTCAATCAATCTAGCTTTTTGCTAGGAAGATAAGCTAGCATTCAAAATGATCGATAACTTCTTTCCCTCTTCCAAGAATCCATACTCAAGGTGCTCTGGGAGGGGTTTAAGTTCCAAAACAAGTGGGTCTACTGTGGAAGGCCTCATCTTTTCTTCCTTGGGCATTTCAATTATTTCAAATGCCCGACTCTTAAATGACTTGTTTGCCTCTAAATAAGCCAACTGCTCTTTTACTTCCTGATCCTCAACATTTTCCTACACCAAACACAACTCAAGGGGATCCTTGGAAATAATGTTAGTAATAAAATTGACGGTTTCATGCTCAACAACATCATTGCATGAATTCATCCCATCAAGTTCAAGTGGGTACTTCATGGCATTAGCAATATGAAAGACAATTTTTTTGATCCCCACTCTCAAAGTCAATGTACCATCATAGACATCAATAAGGGCATGGGCTGTATTTAGGAACGGCCTACCAAGGATAAGTGAAACATCTGCATCCTCACACATATCAATGATGACAAAGTCATTAGGAAAATAAATTCTAAGACTTTTACTAACACATCTTCCAAAATCCCTCGAGGATGTACCACAGACTTATTAGGTAGCTAAATAGTCATATGTGTTGGTTTGGGTTCTCCAATACCCAATTCTTTAAACATCTTATAGGGCATAACACTAATGCTAGCCCCCAAGTCAGCTAAGGCATTTTCAATTGAAAGGTTACCTATGAAACATGGAATATTAATACCAGGATCTTTCAGCTTCTTAGGTAACCTTTTTTTGCAAAATTGCTAAGCTTTTTTCTGACAAATGCACAAATGATACTTGTTCGAGCTTTCTTTTGTTAAAAAGTAGCTCTCTTAAAAACTTAGCATATTTGGGCATTTGTGATAAAGCCTCGACAAATGGTATGTTAATATGAAGTTGCTTAAATAATTTACAAAACTTACTAAACTGAACATCCATTTTATCCTTATGCAAATGAGCCGGATATGGCACTCGAGGCTGATACTCCTTTACCGTTGGAGTAGGCTCTTGTGTTGCCTTCTCTCTTTTTCTCCACTGCTGCCTTCTCTCTCTCTGCAACTTCCTTTTCAGCTTTTTTATTAATGCTGCCTTATGCGTCTTCCCCAACCACTTCTTCTTGATTTTTCTTAACATCCCCCTTAACTTGCTTGCCACTCCTAAGAGTGATTGCTTTTAGCTATTCTTTTGGGTTTGCCTCAGTGTTACTAGGCAAACTTCCCTATAGTCAATCATTAAGCATTTTAGCAATCTGGCCCATCTGATTCTCTAAGTTATGAATGGAGGCCTGTTGATTCCTAAGTGCTGTCTCAGCTTGCTTGTGCTTATAATCAAAAGGCTCAATAAATTTCTCCATCATCTCCTCTAAAGAAGTCTTCTTAGGTGGAACTTGTTGGTATTAAGGCTGCTGTTGAAATCTAGATGGAGGTCTTGGGTTAGACTAATTACCCCACGAGAAATTAGGGTGATTCCTCCACACTAGATTATATATGTTGCTGTAGGGGTTATTCTATTATTTCGAAGCATTTCCTATATAATCTATCTACTTTGGCTTGGCAAAATTATTGTCACTTTAGCAATCTTGACTTTGGTGTCCTCTTCCATACCAATCACAACACATAACTTGAGCTTGTCTTCCAAATGAAGATGTAGTTAAGGAATCCTTTTTATTGTTCATGGCATCAAGCTGAGTGGTCAATGCGATAATTGGGTCCACCTGATGTGAACCACCCCCTCCAATTCTTCTCTAATCTCTGGGGACTTGCCACTGATAGTTTGTGAGAGTCATGTCTTCAATCAAGTCCTTTGCCTCTTCAGGTGTCTTATTGTTGATGGAACCACCGGCTGCCACATTGATAGACTACTTACTTGTATAGTTCAAACCATTTTAAAAGGTTTGAATCTAGTGCCATAGTGGAAGGCCATAATGTGGACACCTCTTTAATGAGTCTTTAAATCTTTCCCATGCATCATAAAGAGTCTCACCATCTTGCTAAAGGAAGGAAGTTATGTTGTTCCTCAACTTAGCGGTCTTGGATGGTGGAAAGTATTTCTCTAAGAATTTCTTTGCCAATTGAGTCCATGTAGTAAAAGTGCCAGCTGAGAAAGACTTGAGCCATTTCTTTGGTTTGTCCCGGAGTGAAAAAGGAAACAAACACAACCTAATCGCATCATCTGAATCATTATTGATCTTAAATGTGTCACAAATCTCCAAAAAATTCTCAAGATGAGTGTTAGGATCTTCATCTGGAAAGCCATCAAATTGGCAAGTCTGCTGCACCATCTGTATCACATTCGACTTAATTTCAAAATTGTTTGCAGTGACTGTCGGCCTTCGTATGCTTAGTCGGCCCTATTAAGAGTGGGCCTTGCATATTCTTGCATGGTTCTTGGCTGGTTTTCTACCATTATTTTATCCTCTTCTTCTAAATCAATGTCTTATAGGTCTGCTACCTCTCCTACCAAGGCTACTTCCCGTTCCTCCTTTCGCTTTTGTCTTAAGTTCTCTCTAGCTCTAGATCAAATTCAAGTAGATTGGAGGAACTAGCTCATCATAAACAGAAAAAGGTACTTGAAAAGAGAATTTTGCAAAGAAAACCAAAACAAAAATTAAATAACAAATAAAAATAAAAACTAAATCACTAGCTTCAACTTTATTGCTAATATTACTCTAAAAGTTCCTGGTAACAATGCCAAAAACTTGATGCGTATTCTGCAAGTGTATAGATCACACAAGCAATATAGTAGTGAATGAGTTATCGTTCCACTAGAGACTTTAGGTAAGTACTAGCTCAAAATGTCTGCTAATGTCTAGTTAATCAAATTGGTGTTGATGAAAATGATTATAATTATATTCAAACTAAACTAAAATATAGTTTAAATAAAATAACAAAAAGGACAAAAAAATGAAATAAGGAATAAAGGCCCATTAAGGTATTGAATCCTCTTAGCCCTTAATTGTATATCATGAGCTACACATCAATCAAATTTATTCCATAAGTTGAATTAGCATTTCACTAAATTAGATAAAAATCTCTCTTGAGAGGAATGCAAGGAATCTATTCTCAAGCAAACTAAATTAGGTCATGCTTTAGATTCAAGAAACTATCTACCAAAGAAGTCTAATAAGCCTATCTCTAGTACCCCAATCAACCCTCAATCTCTATGAGTGATCAATTCACATAAAGCTATCTCTAGTCAATTATATGAAAATAATCCTCAATTAATAAGCATGCAATTATCAACTGGTATTTAAGCAATAATAATCATAAAAATAAAACAACTCAAGGAATGATTTAATTGAATAAAAAGTAATTCAATCTATATAAAAGGTTCTAGGGTTCATCAATACCCAAATTGGAAAGAATTAGTTAATATCACACATTGAAACCAAAGTAAGAATTAAAGAAGTAAGAAATCCCAAACAATTCATGAATTAAGTGTAGAGAAATCCTGTTCTTTGATCCGTGATCTTCAATGTCTTCTTTCCCTTCTTATCCTCTCTCTAATCCCTTAGTGACTCCCCCAAAAGTGCTGTCAGAGCTAGTATTATATTTTTGAAATTTCTAATGTGCACCACTGGACCCATGGCTGGGGTTCCGAAAGAATAAAAGAAAATTTAACTTCCCACAGGTGAGACCCTAGCTGTGCCTCCACCAGTAGGAGGCTACTGGATAATTTTCCACTTTGTTTTTATCACATGACTAGAATTTTAGTCGTGGCTCAACCCGTGGCAGCCTATATACTTCCAAAAATTAGCATTTTGGCTTGGATCTTTTCACCATCTTGGGTCACATTCGGATCATGGCATCTTTTGACACTAGATTAACTAAAATAACTATGAAAGCACTAAAACAAACAGATTAAACTCAATTGGAGGCATAAAATACATTAAGAAAAAGGGCCAAAATATAATGTTTTCAACACTTATCATTATCCATGTATAAAACTTAAAAGTAAGGATACTCCCACTATCCTTTTGCACATTAAGGACTCATCATATGATGATACAACTCATTAAGGTTTTGCATACTTTAGAATTTTCTTAAAACTCTAAGCCTTTAGATTTATTCCATGATTATGTTTTCTTTTCTAGAGAAAGAAAACTAGTATTGACATCTATATGTCAAACTCATAATCATTATGCATTGTTATATCATATATAGCTACATTAGAATCATCTTATAATTCGCTTCATCATGAATGTACAACTTTTGTGCATTCATATAAAGTAAATTATATTTTTCTTAAGATTAGATATTTTACTATCTCATGATTTACTTCATCATGAATATACAACTATTATCTATTCATATAAAGAAATCATATCTTATAGAAAAATTAGATATTCTATTAAACCTTTAGCAGCTTATAAGGATAAAACATTTAGCTAGTTTTAGACTTTTCACAAGGTTAATCAAAATTTTACTTTGATCTTTTTTTTGGATATTATTGGATGGCATTCACCCAATCATTCTATCTTTATCAATATGTCACTTTCTTGAATAAACATTTTATCAAGAAATAACATCTTTGCTAACAACTCTTTGTTATGCAAAAGATAGAAATACTATCCTAAACTACCTTTAGGATATCCAACAAACCTTATCTTAATTAGAATTATCTTCCAATTGTCTAACTTTAGCTTATCAAATAAGCTAGATATTTCATAACTTATTATGAATAAGAATTTTGATATCTATCCATATCATATTATATATGAATTAGGATTAGATGGACTTTGGAGAAAATTCTACTTAAGAACATTTTGCTATTAATTGTAAATTTCCATAAGGAAATAAATAAAACTTTTATAGTTTATCATCTATTACATCATATCATATATGTTGTAATTTATTCTTTTGAGTATGCCATTATGTATGGTTTTCCCAAAAAGAATTATGATTATATGCTAACTTTATATTTAGGAAATTCCTTAAAAATTGGTAATTCAGTTCTCCCCACTTCGATCGAATCAAAGAATTATGATACTCTTTCCCTTTTTGTATGAATATCCTTAATATTTATTTTCCTTTTCATCTTGAATTTCTTAAACATTTCAATAATTCAAATGAACAATTAATTTTATTTACCTTTTTCTAAATGAGTCAATATCATGTATTTAGGTAAATAGAATGAATTAGGAAAAACTCCCACTAACCATTTCACAAATGGTATTGATGCATCTGTATACATAAATTCTAAAACTTCTTTGATTTCTATCCTTTTGTCCAACAAAAGGTGATCTAGTTGTTTTGCATTAGATACTAGACTTCTAGTTGTTTTGCATTAGATACTAGACTTCTAAGTTGAAACAAGTTCATACCCTAATGAGTAGTAACTCATGTTATCCAATTAAGTTGTCTTATCTTCAGTTAAACAAACTAATCTAAAAAATCATAGTGGTTTTAGATTGGAGTTCTTTATGGCATTATCATAAAAGCACTTGGAGTTGTTTTATTATTATTAGCTTAATAATAATACATCAACCATATAATTCATAATTTTAAGTTTATTACCATAATAAACCACACAAACATTTTTGGTAATAAACCACACAAACATTTTTCTAGTAATAGAATTCATAATTCATTGAAGTTACATAATAATGTAGCTTAAGTATGAAATACATATATGATTTATAAAAAATTATTTTAAAATCATCATTAAGTTCATATAAGACATACAAAATATGATTTCTAAAATCATCATGAAGTATTCTAAATGCTCTTTGGAAACAAGCACTTTGCCCCTTAAATTTTAAAAATCACTTCATTTAACTTCATGATTCCATTGCTTACTCTAATCATGCATATGGCACAGAAGCACCTATATTATGAATCCAAGCAATAGATGAACTATATGAATCATTGGAATATAGTAACAAGAGATAAATTTACCTTCAGAAGGTCTATCCTTCTCCTTGTCTTTTTTAATATTCACAATACTTAGAATAATTACTTTTCTAATATTCATAACATTGACAATAGAAACATTTTCTTTTATCAACTATAGCATTATCTATGGACTTGTCACTTGTAATTTCCCTTTTAGGATTTATAATAGAAACTTTTTCTATTACCTTAAAGTGCATTTTCCATCTAATGGAAAATTAGATTGAATTTGAAGAATTAAACTATTTAAAAATTATTATTCATCAAAACATCTAGACTCTCTAGTTATTTGATGAATTTAATCATCATATGAAAATAATTCCAAATTTAGTTTAATTAAAATTAATAAGAAATAAAAGAGATTTCTCATAATTCAAATTCTTTCATAAAGAATACTAGATAGAAAAATAGAAGAATAAGAAATTAAAGAAGAAGCATTTTCTTCTTTGATTTCTTTTCTCTAATTTACTCTAGTTGAATAGTAAGAATAAGAACAAGAGTGAAGAATATGGATAAGATAAAGAAAAATAAAAGTTACGAAGATCAAGAAGAAACACTTTCTCCTTTTCTTCCTTTATAATTTCTTTTCCTTTCCTTTTCTTTCTTTTCTTTTCCTTTTTCTTTCTTTATAATTTTCTTCATATTTAAACAAAATAATTGCTTTAATATCTCATATTAATCAGTGTATTTATGCTCATCATACAACTCTTGTAGATGATGCATAATTACTTAGAGTCTTGTTATGCTCATATATTGTTTTTACAACCCTTGACTTATAAAACAATCATATAGCATCAAACTCATCCAATATTTTATTTCCATTGCACTTAGAGTGATATGTTCCTTTAGAGTAGTCTTTTCTCTAAAAGACTAAGAACCAATTAAGTTAAATACATACACTATGTACTCAAATGCAAGGACCATAGATTTAGGCCTTGTGAGCCTAAAAGAATCAATTATATTCACAAGAGGGTTTGTCAAATTCATATTATCAAAATGCAGAAAATAACAAGATTAATAACTTATATAATTGAGTAGCTACCATAATGATTTGGTCTTTAATCAAAATGGTAATCCTACTAATTTGGCAAATCCTATACTTCCAAATAGGCAATGAAAATCTTGTGGGTTTGGATTTCTAGTAGGTGATTGAATTCTTATTAGATTATCACAAATTTCTCAGATACACATTATTGTTATTGGAATTTTGATATCTAACAAGTGAAAAACATCATCACAACTCTTTGTGAGGTTCAATCAATCTGGTTCCTAGTGTTTCCAACCTTAGATACACATTGTCGTTATTAGCCTTTCACACTAGTCAAGTCAAATCCATTGGACCAACAAGTAAAATGATTTGAACATTATATGTCTCAGATACTCATTGTCATTATTGACATACAATTTATCCTATACTCATAACATCACATGCTTAACAATATCTTCAAGAAAACATTCAAATAAAATATGTCATCCTTATGTATCCATAACCGATGACATAAGTGCTTGAATTTCTCTTGAACTATTATTCCAATGGAGAACCATGACTCGATATTTTCTATGGAAGATTTTTGGGCTTTATTGATTAGTCTCACTTTGCACATTATCCATTTTAAACATACATCATATGCATTCATATATATCACATATATATTTCATAAAATGGACAATATACACATAGGTATGATCATGGATTCTATGGATCCACTTCCTAACCACAAGGAATGGATATGGGATTTAGGTTAAACAAATTACAAACATGAAATTACAACTTTTGCATCTTCATGCTCCCACTAGGCATCTTCATGGGTTAAATCTCTTCTTGTTATTACATCTCCATATCTCCTTATGTACATTAATAACCTTGGCATTCCAAGGTGAGATTATAAAAACAAAAGAGCTTATAGGCCCAATGGAATTAATTTATAACCTAAATGAGTAATTAATATTTAATTATATCCCATCAAATAAAAAAATTAATTATTACATGTCCATATTAGAAATCATACATATGGTTTCTAAATCCATGATCAACCATTCATGTCTCTCAAACAACAATAAAACATATATATACAACAATTGCATTTACAGATATATTATTCATCATTGGAGCATTTCCAAATTTTGGAACATTTCTAAAAAATCCATTTTGAATATCATATATTCAATATTTCTATAGCTCAAAATCATATTTTAAGTCATAGAAATGCATTTGATTTAAAAATTAATCCAAAACAATTTTGGAAAAAATTAAAGTTAGATGGAGACACAGAGTAAATTATGACCGACATTTGATCTGATCCATTCATTTACGAGAGTGACAAAAAATTCGTGGTTATAATTTCCCAATTGCGGTCGTGATTTATGATTCACGGGTGTGAATTCTATGTCTGATAGCACAATATTTGTGCAACTCCTTTTTAACCAAATCAAAAACCTCCAAAACAACATATACAAAGGTTTTACACATAAATTACATGGCTGTAATACCAATTAAAGAAATGGTGGAGCCAAATGCAATGGAAGGAAGGTGGTTAGGTGAAATTTCAAACATTTTAAAATTTCACTTCACCCAATTTAAGTCCAAAATTCATTCGAGCAATCAATTAATTTGTATGTAAAACACATATGCATATAAAGAAAAATGAAGAGTAATCATATTACTTCTTGTAGGTTCCTTCTTTCTTTATCAAAGAGCTTCCTAAGTGTGAAGTCTCTAGATCATCCACACCTAGCTCACCTCAAAGTCTCCTCTTAATTTCTTTGGTATTCCTAAATCCTCTCTTGGTTGCCTAATTTGATTCAAGATTTCTCTCAAAAATCTTTAGGAAGTTTAAGGTTTCTCTTTAGTTTGTTTTGGACTAAACACATTTTTAATTTGCAAGAAATTGTTCTTTCATTAAGAACAAAGGAGAACTGAAAATCAAAAGAAAATTTGAAGAAACACTTTCTTCATATTTTCTTTCTCTCTCTTTATTCTCTCTTAAGACGTTTCAAATGGAAAAATGATGTTCTCTTCTATTTGCAACATAAAAGCTAAGGCATTTATATCTTTCCAAGACTTAACACCTAAGTCTTCACAAAGACTTAAACATCCTTTTACATTCTTCTGGCTAACCATTTGAAGTTGACTTTGCTTCTTTAAATGGTGAAATGACCATTATATCCTTTAGGGGTAAAATGGACATTTCCATTAGCCAAAAGATGTAATTATAATTTTAACTTTAGTAGAAAATTCTCTAACCCCTAAACCCATTATATAGGCTTATGAATAGTGAATTTTCTCCAACCCCTAAATTGCCTCTTAATCATATCACATATGGGCTTAGGTCACATCTCATGTGTTAAGGGTTTTTACTAAGCTTAAAATTAAGTCTTTGATTTAGTCCAAATGAATTTTCAGTTTAATCTTTCTCATTTGCATCATATATAAATTAAGATTTAATTGAATAGAAACTTTCATAGATTAAACATCAGGATATACTAGGATCCTTGTAAATTTAATTACATTTTACCACTAATCAATTAATTAAATACTTCAATTAATTATTATGGTAAACCTTTTACACTTGGAAGATGATCACTATTGGGTGTGTGACTTTCTAGATTCATGTTTAATTAGCAATGGGAATGAGAAAATATTTTTCTCTACTAATATGAAATCCCCACTTCACACTTAGTCCCATAAGTCATAAGGAATAGCTAGCATTCCTTGTCATGACTACCTAATTAGAAATGAATGTTTGTAGTTGATAACTTTAAATATCACATGGACCATCGATCATAAATCATCATGGAGTAGAATCCCTTCATTAAAGATCCCAATCTCGGCTAGGGTAATGGTTTATGTCAAACCCTAATGTGCCTTGATTCTATGTCCTTATCTCATTTCTAATTATTGATGACATTAGATTCCTACTATAAACTCTTTTTAGTGAATCTATCTGTCTTGGCCAGGAGCTTTAGTTATCAAGAATAACCATATAGCATAGGATCTTAACCTTATTTGCTCCAGGTAATGAATTCTTTCTTAGCGATCACTTATCTTTATACATAACAAATTAGAACCATCACATGCCATATATTTGTATATGAATAGTACATCTATCTAAACAGTAATAAATTCTAACTTCCTATATATGAGATATAATATCCATCAAGTTAAAGGAATATATGCATTATTATGACCTAGACGATAAATAATTGATAAGTAGTAAAACCGTATATTATTAACATCTAACATCATAGTTTAACTATTCATCCTATTGATATCCATATGTTTGTATCGATATCACATGTCAAGCAGTATGAAACTCACTGCCTCTATAATCATCTGTATCACATACCAATTATAAAAAATAAATAGAGATGATGGTCTTCCAGAATTTATGATGCCCAGTCATTAATCCTATGACCATGAACATATTTAAAATATTTGTACAAAAGTGACCTGTCTTCCATATTCTTAACAATTAAGAATAGATCCTCTTATAAATACTTAAAGACTATATTCAATAATATGAAACCATTTTCACATTCTAAATATATTATCATGCCATTAGGAATTAATATCTATTATTATATAACTATTATATGGCTCCTAGAGCATATATTGCTATCATTTTCTCCCTCTT
Source organism: Reutealis trisperma (assembly GCA_947687605.1). Classification (NCBI taxonomy): domain Eukaryota; kingdom Viridiplantae; phylum Streptophyta; class Magnoliopsida; order Malpighiales; family Euphorbiaceae; genus Reutealis; species Reutealis trisperma. Next base: position 213,374 of record CANTUT010000209.1, on the reverse strand, counting down.
TCATGAAATATCCATTAAGAGTTTTGAAGTAGGGGTGCATAGGCCAATCATGAGTCTCACCTTCCCTCTTGTCCTTAGCTATCAATTTAGCGCTTTCCTCTAATTTTGCAATATCCTCGAGTTTGACTACATAGCCAAGACCAAAAGGTGGAGTGGCAGTGGGATACTTAGGAAATTGGGCAAACCCTTGCTAGTTTATTCCAAGCCCCAAACTTGGAAATTAATCCATTTTTTCATCATGTTAGCTACTGCCACATTACTGTAAGGATCAAAGCCAAAGGAACAAACTATTTACCTTCTCCATAAATGAATTGGATAGTATCAAATAAGAAGCCAAATATAGGAATAGCAGAGGGTCTGAACTTGATTTCCAAAATTGGCACAAAGCTTGGAATGTCACTCTTCCTATGTACATCAGTTTGGATGGTTATGATATTTATACCATAAGGAAATTTCAACTTTTGGTGTAAGGAGGAAGGGATTGCTTTCACTTGGTGGATCCACGGCCAACCAAGTAGGAGATTGAAACAAGTCGGGACATTAATCACTTGAAATGGGATTGGCATTGTCATTAGTCCAATTATAACATTAAGATTTGATACTCCTCATAATTTCCTCTTAATGTTGTCATATGTACTTACCACTTAGTCGGATGGGATGAAATCTAAAGCCTCTAATCTTAGGCAGCTAGCCACTTTCAGTAGACATATGTTTAGAGTGGACCTATTATCTATTAGCACCATAGGCACAGTTTTGCCTCAGGTCATTACTGTGATGTAGAGAGCATGGTTATGGCTTTCCTCTCTATAAGAGATGTCATGATCACTGAAAAAAATAGTCATGGATTTGGTAGTGTTGGTCAAATATGCTATGAGGGTCTCAGGTGAGATGTTAATAGAAGCCTGAAATTGGTTTGAAGCCTTACAAAAAGCTTAGTGATGAGTGTAATAAAACTAGATGAGGCTCCATATTGATATGTTCACTTGGGTTCTCTTTAATTACTTGAGAATATGATCCTCCTCAAGTTCATTATAGGGCTTCAATTTTTCAATAGGAAAAGGGATGACATGACTTACTAGGTTTGAAATTGTAGGTTGTGGGGGTGGTAAGAGAACTCTCCTACTTCGGGTGATTGCATTGATTTTAGTGACAAAGTCATTCAGATCATGTATGCAAAAATAGCCCGAAGTGGGATAGTTGAGAGAGAGAGAGGATGAAATCCCAATTCATCAAAAGAAATAAAATTGACATTTGCTTAGTGGTTAGGTAGAGGATTTGTGGTGATGTTAGGCTTAGCTCTCGAAGCAATGATGTCTCCACTATCTATTAGGTCCTCAATTCAATGCCTCAGAGCTTTATAAGCATCCATTTTATACTTGGGTCCTTAGTGATAATCACATTGCTCACTAGTATTATAGTTATTAGGCAAACGATTAGGAGGTGCTCTCAGCTCTAAGGGTTTAATAAGATGGGCTTCTAAGGCCTTTTTATAGATAGTGCTCAAAGGCATTCCCAACTCAAAGAAACTTCTTATTTCCAATGTTGGTGGTAGGAGACAGTATTAATTTCTCCTCCCTTTTTAGGGGTAGAATGAGTGGTATTAGAGGTAAAATTAGTGTTCTTGCGAAATCCTTAAATTAGGGATTCATCTATAATTTGACCAAACTAAATTCAATCCTCGATTTTAGAAGCTGTAGCAATGAGAGTTTTGAAGTCCTGGAGATATTGGGTTTACAAGTGAATTTGGAATTGGGGGAGAAGATTTTTCACAATAATGTCGATTTGCTCATCCTTGGATGGCTAGTTTACCATTTGGAATGGGCTTTTTTCGCCCTCCACCTTGTAATGAATGCAGTGAAGGACTTTCTTTTACCTAGCTTAGTGATCTCTAAATCCTAAAAGGTGACATTCACTTCTATGTTGTAATGGTATTGTTTGACAAAAGCATTGCAGATGTCATCCCATGTCTTTTTCTAATTTTAGTTAAGATCTAAAAGCCACTTGATGGTAGCCCTAATTAAAGATTGCTAGAATAATTGAGTAAAGTGCTATTCATCTGCACTTAAAGGTCTCATTGCATCCATGTACATCTTGAGCTGGGTCTTAGGGCAAGTTGTGCCATTAAATTTGTCCATCATAGGAATCTTGAATTTGGGTGGAACTCTAGCATTCAGGAAGAGAGCAAGAAAATCGACATCTATCATGTCTTCATGCTTTTTAATATTTTTAATGGATCATTCCATGGCTTTAAACTTTTCCATCAATTTCTTACCGTTAGGAGAGCTAGAGAAATCTCCACTTTAAAAAGGATTCGTAGTGAGAGTGGGAACAATGGAATTCACATCTAAAGGAGAAGAGGTGGGCATTTTGAGAGCTTTCCTTTATTGATGAGATCAATAATAAAGGGAGTAAAAGTGGGGGCATGGCTGGTTCTATCTTGAGTGCGGGGAGGAGTGATGATGGTATTAGTCATTTCCTTAACCTCATTGATGATGGATTGGTATTGGGAATTGAGAGCACTAGTGAAAGTGGCAGACTGGGCATTGAGAGCATGGGTGAGAGTGTTGGCTTGGGTTTTAAGAGCAGTGGTGAGTGTGGCTTAGAAAGTCTCCTCTTGTTTCTTAAGGAGGATGGTAAAAAAGATGCTCATAACATCTTAGTTGAAAGAGCTAGAGGTATTGGCCATTGGTACATTGAAAATAGAAAAAAAAATGGGTAAGAATATAGAATTGTAAAGAAAAAAGAGAAGGTGTGTCGAGAAAAGTATTCATTTGACATGGTTGATCACTAGGTTTAAATGTTAATAGTGTAAGTATGTGAGGTTGTTTTTGGGGTAATGGACCACCGGCTTAGGTTTTTGAGGTATTTGTGGATTTACCTTGTTGAGTTTTTTATGTTTATGTATGCATAGCAATGTAATGATGTATGCCAAAAAAGGTTTCATGGGCATATGCACGAAAGTTTCCATTATTAGGGTATCTGGAATCTACAGTCAATGCTAGGGTGACAACGTGCACAAAGGTAAGGGATGGTTTTTTTTTTTTTTTTTATCAAGGGTCGCCATCCCACTAGAGCATCAATGTACCTAACCACATGTGAGGCAAAGAGCCTTATGTGGGTCGAACAGTACTGATTGCTCATTACACCACCTAAATGATCGAGGATTTATTTGGGAGTGGAATACTTTTGCTATCTCCTAACATACTCAAAGAGAGTTGTGGAACCAATGCTATTCACCATCCCAAAGTTTTCCTAAACCTAAAGTTAAGCAAGGAGCCTTTATTATACGAAATCATATATGAAAGTCAAATTATACTTCACAAGCCAAATGGACATTATTTTGGAAAAATTTTCCCTAACCAAATAGTAGTCCTCTTATTTTTCCTTTTTATTTTGAAAAAGGTGGCAACCAGTCCTCAATGGAGTCACCAACTATGCGACCTCATCCAAATGCCCCTCCCTCGCTCAGGTGAAATTTGTGCATTAAGGAAAGGCTAAGCGATTATGAGGAAGTTACGGAACAAACTTCGATGCTCATTACTAGAGTGGCTATCGCTCAGAAAATTGATTTGTGAGTTCAAAAATGATTTTGGGAGTCACCACCCTAATTTATTTTTTAAATGGGAAAATTAAGGAAAAAAACTCAGTTGACTCCGATTCATTAATTTTCAATTAATTTACCCAATGATAAACTCACTAGCCTCAAACTAGGTTGAGTTCAGGGACTAGGTTTTTAGTTAAATAATCTAAATTTAGCCCTCATGTTTAATTTGACTTGGAAAAAATTATTTTCATGAATGACATTTATAGGATGATAATTGTAAATAAAATGCATGGATATGGGATAATATGAATGCATAGTGCATAGGGATTAATAAAACAATTAAAATAAACATTCACAAGTTAAGGAGAGCTTTCCTCCTAATCCTTAAGGATTTAGGGGAACTACATAATCACTCCTTAATTCCAATTAAGATAATTATATTAAAAAAAATTAGGATGCCTTCTCTAGCCCTTCTAGGATTTTAGGAAGACCACATATTCCCTTACAAATATTATTTAGAAAGTAATTAGCAACATTTGAAAAAAAATGGAAAATAAATTTAATTTGAAAAATTAGATTTGAAGTGTAGATTTAAATTCCAAACGTGCCTACGTACCCCATTGAAAGGGAATCAAAACTCACATAGTTCATTTCACACTTAAGTGAAGGAGTTTATAGATTGATTAAATTGATTTTTTGTTTTAGGAATGAGGCGATGAAAAATACATTGGATTTTAGTAGACGGAGTGGAAAAAATGTTTTGTCGGGCCAAAGTTCCATTTTATCATGATCGAACGATTGGATTGATTAAAGATTTAAAAAAAGATTGGAGAATGAATTAATTAATTAAAATAATTAATTAAATAATTAAAATAGTGGATGGATAAAAAAAGATTTTGAATTGATTTAATTTAAAAAAGAAAGTAATTAATTAATTAAAAAGATTAATTAATTAATTAATTAACTTTTGAGTGTTTAAAAAGATATTAGTTAATTAAAAGGATTAATTAACTTAATTTGGGTGAAGAAATTAATTAATTCAAATGATTAATTATGAATTAAAGAGTTGATGGAGGGAGAAGAAGAAGAAAAATTGATAGGTAGCAATCAATATCAATTTTTAGAGTAAAGAGAAACGAGGAATAGAGGGCCTATTTATTGGCAAATGGGGTTGAGGGTAGTTTAGGAAGCAAAAATGTGAAATGACAATGAGTGTGGTAAGGCTAGAAAGGACTGAAAAAGGGTAATATGGTCATTTTGGTGTAGGAAAAGATACAAAAACATGGCTCCGCACCTTATCTATGTCAGACTAGCCTTGTCGCCATGCTAGTGAGGTACAGATCTGCCCAGACACTGACATGGATCTATGTCAAACTGATGTGGCTCCACATGGCATGGGCCCAACTCACATTTTGAGATCTTTTTTTAGTCAGTTTACAGATGTTTTGGGTTTGTTTTAGGGAATTTTGAGTCAGTTTTAGGAGTTACAAAGTTCAAAAATCTTATTGGTCAGTGTCAGTAGGCTTGAAATTAATTTTAAAATAGCTAAGCAGTCAGTGTGAGAAAAAAATTGATCAATTCCTAAAAAATATTGTCTAGTACAAAAGGTCCGACTAGCGTAGAAAAAATGTTAGATTGTGCTAAAAATATTCCTCTCAATTCTGATGAGTTCATAATTAATTTTAAAGGTACTAAAACGAGGGCTTACAGGTTATCAAAGGTTCAATACTAATATGTTTTCGGATTTATATGTACTATATAATGTACTGTAATATTATTATGCTAGTGTATTAAGTAATGAACATATAGATGATGACATAAAAAATAAAATGGGAAATTAAACATAATAAATATGAAAAATGGTATTAATGAGCATTTGGTAATATATGTAAAATGACAAAGTAGTAGCTAGCAATAAGGAAAAGTAATTGGGTTTCAATCTTGGGATAAAATTGAACACAGAAAATAGTAAAGAATAATAAGTTAAATGGGGTTTTATGAGTTTAAGTGACTTTACATCTTCTTATGCCCTAGAACCGTCAAAGCTAAGTGGGTTGTGACATTCTTCCCCCATTTACCTGTAAATAGGCCCTCCATTCCTTCATTTTACTTTACCCTAAGAGCTTGTATTGATAGTTATCTACTAGTTCTTGTTCTCTCTCTCCCTTCAATCAATTATTTTCTTAATTAATTAATTAATCATTTTAATTAATTAATTAATCCATCTCCAATCAAATTAGTTAATTAATCCTTTTTCAATCACATAATCCAATCTTTTAATTAATTAATCACCTTTCCTTAATCAATCCATCCAATTAATTAATTAATATTTTTAATTAATTCACCAATTCATTTAATTAACTAATTAATCATGTTAATTAGTTAATCAATTCGATCTTCTATTTCTATCCACTTGCTTTGAGTAGGTGTGAGGCCTCGCCTGAGCATCGACCCAATCCGCGGTGGAATTGAAATGCTCTTTGGGAGAAACTCCACGATTGTAACTCGCTGTGAGTTCAGAAAATTGACTTTTTGTGATTTGAAAGTTATGAAAGGGAGTCGCCACTTTAATTTACTTATTTTAATTGGGAAAATTGAAGAAAACCCAAATTTGATTGACTCCAAAAATGATTTGATTTTATCCCAATGGAAAATACACCAATCCACGAGTGACCAAGGAGGGCTCGAGGATCAGGTTTTGGTAATTATATAATTAAGAAAATATATTTTTCTTTAGTTCGGCTATAATTACAAAATAACTCTTAAAAAAGAAATTTTCATGTATGCATGAACAGGAATATAATGATGAATGAAATAGATATATATATGATGAGATGGAATGAAAGTTGTAAATAAGCAAGCAAAATAGATATTACTTAATTATTACAAAGTCAAAATAATTGAAATAAGGATGATCTTTCCTCTAGCCCTTATGGGTACTAGGAAAAGCACACATTCCCCAACTAAGCTAATATAAGATTATAAATAAAAAAGGTTAATATAAATAAATAAATAAAAAAGGAAACAAATATTGATAAAAAAAATTTTGGAGTTGATACCCTTCAGAATGGCAGCCTGCATATCCTATTGAATAGGAATCAAACCCCATGCAGTTCTCCCTTCTTGCGAAGGAGGGGTTTAAAAATGTGTTGGTTTATGTATTAATTTAATTCTGATTCTTAAATTAATAAATTTTAGATCTTTTCAGTTTTAGACCTAAAGAGAATTGTAGATCTAAATTTAGAATTTTGAAAAATGGAAAAGGGATTATACCTTTACTTTTCTTAGTTTTTGGATGAATGGGACGAGCCTTACTTTAGATCTTAACTCCACTTTGAATTCAAAAGACTTGGAATCTGAATCTAAAAAGCAACAAGTATGTTAGTATAAGAGAGTATTTCTGCTTTGGAATGTGTGTCTATATGAAATGAGCTTGAAGGAGGCTTTATTTATAGAGCTGCCGGGGGGGTGCCGGCGGTACGAACGGCGACATCAGCACATCGCCGATGGCATGGGCAGCACCAGCGACGTGCTGGCGTCTGGACGGCACGTCCGGCACCAATTTAGTACCACCCATGGTGGCACGGCAGGTGTGCCGCCCTAACAGCGACACAAAATGCGTGCCACCTAGGCGGTGGCATGTCAGGCATGCTGCCTAGACAGCGGCACGCTGGCAACATGCCTCTCATGCGATTCAACCTATTTCCTACTTTTTTCATCTATTTTGAGTCCATTTCAGTTCTGATTCAAGCTCGATTTGATCTTGTGGGTTCGTAATTGAAAGACGGTCGATTGGAGGTGTAATTTTGAGGGTTCACAGCTGCCCCTCTTATCTGATTTGGCTAGACAGAGGCCGAATATGATAAGTGTGAACCAAAAGGCTTAGGATGTCATTCAGAGCATTTTGAATGTCCCTTTCAGTATTAGGAGTTGTGCAAGAGCTTCATGTCTGATTTCTGACTATTCTGACTCTGTTTGGACTGTTTTCTAATTTTCAAGCTATTTTTGAATTTTCAACTTTTCTGTAATTTTAGGGGATTTTAAACTTTGATCGAGACCCCGTCTATTTTGGGAGATGGATAAAAATCATGTGGATTCACTACTTTAGATGAAACTGAATTTTGATTTAAAATGAGCCTGTTATGGCGAAACCACGTGAACTGGACCTGCAAATCAAAAAAGTAAAAGATGTTATGAGGGAGGGGGCCCCCACCTCTACTCCTATATAAACCTTCATTGATTCACATTTTCTCATAAGCTCATTTTCACTCTCTCTCTTCTCTCTCTCTCTAGTTTTCACTTTTCTCTCTAAATATCTTTTTTACTCTCTCTTTTTTTATTCTCTCAATATGGAAATCTTCAATAAGCCAGCAGTGGGTGCTCAAGACCGAGAGACATTGCTGAAGGAGCTAGATCACCACATCAGCTACACTGGATCTCTTCAAGTATGTTTCCTTTCCCTGCACAGTTAGTAAGAATTTTGATAATTATTAATAATTAATTATTTTTTTTACAAAAATTACAGAGAGTACAATTAAGGCCTAGGGGAGGCTATAGTGTCATGGAGCTGGTCCGCATTTATCTGAATAATCAGGAGGCTATCTGTCTACACCTCGAGCCATCTGGCTTGCTCGAGTGGCTGGAGCTGGACATCAAGCAGTCGGTTAATACTATTATGGTCCAGGCACTGGCAGAGCATTGGTGGGATACTACAAACACATTCCACCTTTCCTGTGGTGAGATGACAGTCACTCCCCTCGAGTGGCGCATGCTTACTGGTATGCATTTTAGATCTCATCCTTTCGAGTTTTATTCTTCATGGATCAAGCGCTCTTCTATAGAGATGACCACTCTGATTGGGGCTATTCTCCCTCGTGGGAACCTCAATGTCCCATGTTCTTGGCTTTATCAGGCCTTGATGACCATGGGTCAGACTCCAGGCCAGTATGGTGTTGATCAGGGTGCTAGACTTTGCGCCTTGATTATCTTGAGCTGTACCTTTCTACATAACAACAAGGATAATATAAATTTGAATATCCTGAGATCGTTAGAGAATCTGGATGAGATCAGGGAGTTTGATTGGGGAGGTGCAACTCTTTGCGCTATGTATCATGAGCTGTGCAGCATTTCCCGTGGCACGCTTTGTGGCCATGGTGGTACCTCCATTGTGCTCGAGGTAAGTATTATACTTTGGTATTCTATTATCTAATCTCTGCCTAGTGACTGACAAAATTTTGTTTCTTATAGTACTTGGCTTATGAGCACTTTCCGATGCTAGCTCCACCATTGAGAGAGCTTACTACTATTGACCCCCCTACGGACGTATTTAGTGGGCACCCAATAAAAATTCCTTCATGGCACTGCCATTTAATCATTGCAGATAGATCTTTGCTACTGTGACCACAGACCAGGTACTCCTTTGCTAATCTTAACCTAAATCTTATTGTTTATCTTCTACTGCTTATATTGCAATCCATTTGCAGGTGAGATGGTTGCCATTTATCAGGTTCACAGAGTGGATTCCTGATACGATCAGGCCTAGCATGGACTTATCCTCTTGTCGACTCTTACTCCATTGTGAGTCTTTAAGGATGTTCTACTTAGGAGAGAGGGTAAGGGCACAGGTTATAGGAGAGAGAGTTGTGCCACAACCCCCTCCGGTAGACATGAGGTTTGGGTTGGCTATCTTAGGAGAGGATGGTTGGGCTACTAGAGTTTCCTATCTAGATTACCTGTTGCCTAACATAGACTATGATGAGTTTTGTAAGGCATTCTTGAGGCGAGGCACACCTCCTTTGGATAGATTGCGGGGACCATCACATCGGAGATTTAGTTCAGTGTCTTCCCGAGGTCCTCCCTCCAGAGTTGGGAGCTTCATCTCTCCACGGGCTGGCAGTACCAATCTAGTTGGTATCATGGGTCCAAGGGTTGGACCTTCAGGTGTTATGGTTGGCCCTTCAGGTTTTACAGCTGATCCTTCTGGGATTGGTCCTTCAGGGGCTAGTGGCTCAACTCCAGCCCTAGCTCCAGATGTTTTAGTGAAAGGTCCGACTGATCCGGTTCCCTTGCCTACTAGTCTTATCTGTTTGCTAGCTCATCTGGATTATGTTTCTTGTGATGGCTGATCATGATGTTTCCATCTTCCTGATGATTGTCCAGCCTTTTTCCCTACTATCCCTTAGACTATTACAGAGGTTTTTTTTTTTTTTTTTTTTTTTTTTTTTTTTTTTGCATAGCTGGTACTTTTAGCCCTTTGTTTGCCTTGTAGTGATTCTCATATATTTTCCTTTCTTCTCCAGGTTCCCATGGAGTTCGTTCGCTATCACTACGATCTCTTGGGCCGATATGCATTTGTTTTGAGCTCCTTTCTTCATGACAGGGATTTGTTGGAGGATAGTCACGAGGATGAGATGTCCAGGCGAGGACGCCGCAGACCCAGGCATGGTCATTAGAGACCTATTTTGTCAGCTTTTGCCTTTTTATGTATACATGTACTGAGGATGATGCACTCTGATGTATGCATGATATTTTGGATGTATGCACTTTTATGTTTATGTGATATTTTGGATGTATGACATGTGTGACTTATGGATGTTTGTGGATGAAATGGGTGCATGGTATGGATGCAGATATGTGACTGAATAGGATTCCATTGCGCTATACCTTACATTTTTCTCTCATTTTCGCCCCGATTTTGAAAAAAATGAATTATTTTAAGCCCAAAATTTTGAGAAATCATGGTAAAAACTGTTTGGAGGAAAAATGGCACAGGAGGCAGAGGAATGGCGGGCGGCATGGGCAGCATGCCGCCGGTAGCAGTGGATCTGGCAGGCCAAAATTTGCCTATTTAAACAGATTTTATCCATTTCTCAGTCTGTACCATCAATTTTTGAGCCCCCAAAAGTCATTTTCAAACATATTTTTGCGCTCCATTAATCTTATTATTTTTATTCCTCATAGTGGAGCCCTATTTCAACCATGCAATGTTCTTATGGTGCAATAACCTTACCAAAGTGGAGAGAATTAACCTGGGAAAGTATGGGGTAAGCGTTATGCCTACCTTAAGAGGCATAAAGATTGATTGGGAATTTCTGTGCAACTACTTGCGCTTTTGGGATCCAACTGCCCATGTCTTCAGATTTGGGGCATCTATGGAGGAGATGTGTCCTACATTTGAGGAGTTTTTTGTGTTGCTTAGATCTGATCTAGAAGCTATGTTGGCTACTCCTGTTGAGAAAGTAGGATATTTCAACTCTTTTAGGAGACTTTTTGACTTGAGTATAGAGGCTGCTAGTCCATGGTAGTGGATGATTGGGTAGATCTGACTGCTATGATAGCAGAATTCCATGATCCTAAGGATTTTGAGGATGATGGGTGGTTTCATTTGAGGACGTAGGCTCTATTCTTTTGTCTGATTGCCGGATATATTTTTGTGAGCCCTACTGGTTGGGGGGATGCTAGAGTCACTGAGCTAATTCCGCAAATGGAGGAAGGGAGATCCATCACAGCTATAGTGCTGGCTGAGACCATCATAAGCTTAGACAGGTCTTGCACTTCTGACGAGCCATGGTCAATCATGCCTATTATTCTTCAGGTTGAATTCTGGCTTTTGAATTTCAGTTCAATGATTTTCTGCATTTTCTTTATGCTTATCTCTTTTGCACTTTTCAGATTTGGCTCAGAGATCATCTCTGGATAGTGGGACCTCCCATCAAGGTGGATTATTTCGCTTCATGGTATAGAACTCAGACCATTGTGATTAAATAGAATTCAGAGAAAGAGTGGACAAAATGGTTGATGGAGCTAGACTCTGATGACCTGCTATAGAGGTGTGAATGATATAAGGTCAAAAGTTTCATGACCATGAGCTTTGGCTACAAGATGGTCTACCTACTGGGGTTGAAGATGGTAACATTCTACCACGCTACTAGGGTTATATGCCAAATGGGACATAGTTAGGGTGTGCCCCCAGATGGTGCTTTGTTTGAATCTGTTTTGATTACTGAGACCATTGCTCGAGCTTTTAGAAATGGATGGGTAAGGGGTTTTCATGTTGTTTGCCCTGCTGACCAAGGTAGTAAATCCATACAGTATATTGACTAGTGGATAGCCAACTCATGAAAATAAGAGAAGGCTAAAAGGGCTGCTATACTTGAGGAGATAGAGCAAGAATCATGATTACTATTTTAGCTTAGGACAAATTTTGACCATGTCTTTATTTTTCTTTTTATGTTCCAAAAATTAAATAAGACAAAATAAGACATCATTCATTTTTTTGTTATCTCTTTTGTTGCTCTAACTTTTGCCTAAGTCGCCCTTTCGAGTTTTCAACTTAGCGAGCTTGTTTGTATGTATTTTTGTGACACAATTAAGAGCCAAGTGAATGTGAAATGAAAATTTTATTAATGAATTGGACCAAACCCACAAGGGCTGCCTACGTATATCCTTACAATGATTCATGATTTTTATTCTTTTTCCTCTTTATGGAGAATCAGGTCCACGTAGTTCTACTTTTGAGGAAAAATGCGAATACTGAGCATGATTTTACAATGATTGCAAATGCTATACATGAATTACAAGGATGCTTATGCAAAGTATCTCTTGAGTTGATCTAGATTGCATGGGCTAGCAAATTCTATGCCATCCAAGTCTGTCAAGATTACTGCTCCTCCGGATAAGACCTTCTTTATCACAAATGGACCACTCCAGTTAGGTTTGAATTTTCCCTTTGGACATGAACAAGTGCTCTTATTTCTTTCAGGACAAGGTGACCCTCTTGCAATCTTCTGTCCTTGACTCTCTTATCGAAGTGCCTAGCCAGTTTCTGTTGATAACCTTGCATTTGATATAAGGCATCCATTCTCTTTTCGTCGATGGCCAAAAGTTGGTTATGGTAGCCTTTCGTCCATTCCACTTTATCCAACTGACTCTCCCTTAGAATGTGAGCTGACTTGACTTCTACCTCAATTGGCAAGATGGCTTCCATCTCGTACACCAAAGAGTATGATGTAGCACTGGTTGGAGTATGTACTATTGTTCTTTATCCCCATAAGGCATATGGCAAATGTAGGTGCCAATCCGTATAGTTGTCAGCCATCTTCTACAGTATACTCTTAAGAGTCTTGTTTGTGGCTTTAACTGCGCCGTTTGTCTGAGGTCTGTATGAAGACTTATGGTGTTGAATTTTCTCCTTTTTTAATAGCTGAGTAACCTCTTTTTGGAAGTGAGATCCATTATCAGTGATGATCTCAAAAGGGACCCCATACCTACAAAGGATGTTGGTACGAATAAACTGGGCTACTCGCTTGGAATCCAATATCTGGTAAGGTGCAGCCTCAACCCACTTGAAGAAATAACTAATTGCCACCAGGATGAATTCATGTTTGCTAGAAGACTTCAGGCTTATCTTGCCAATAACATCCAGGCTCCAAGTTGCAAATGGCCAAGGTGTGGTGATAGGAGATAGAGGTACAGGAGGTTTTTTCTGAAGTTTGGCATAGATCTAACACTTATGGTACTTTTGAACATATCTTGTGCAATCTTGATTCATAGTAAGCCAAAAGTAGCCCAGATTCATGATCTTGTGGGCTAGAGCAATTATGTTCATGTGTGGACCTTTGTTACCACCATGCATTTGTTCCATGATCTGTTGGGCTTCTGTTTTAGTGACACATCTCAAATAGATGTTATCCCAAACCCGTTTATAGAGTACTTCCTCATTTGGAATGAAACCCTTAGACAACTGTCTTAAAGTCCTCTTTTCTGTTTTAGAGGCCCCTTCAGGATAGAGTCCATTTTTTATGTAATTGAAGATATCCCAAAATCGTGGTTTGCTATCAACCGCCTGAACATTCAAACAATGAGTTACGCAACCTAGCTCATGCTTAACTTCAATTTTAATAAGTCTGATTATGAAGCCATTGCTTATATCAAGCATTGAGGCGAGTGTTGCCAAAGCATCAGCAAATCTATTCTTCATACTTGGAAGATAATGGAAAGATAGTTCATGGAAATTGGCTGCTAGTGCATTTAAGCGCTTATGGTAAGGAACCAAATGCTCTTCTCTACTCTTCCACTTCCCCAAGGCTTGGGAAATTATCATATTCGAATTCCCATAAATCTCAAGGCATTTGATTTTGAGTCTTATTGCTACCTCAAGACCGTAGATGCATCCCTCATACTCTACTTCATTATTTGTTACCTCGAAGTTTAGTTTGATGGCTATGGGTAGGTTTTCCCCACTTAGTGTAATGAACACGATGCTGGCACCATACCCTTTGTTGTTAGATGCCCCATCAAAGTAGAGCTTCCATACTTCACTATCAATTGTCAGGATGTCTTCATCAGGAAATTCAAGTTCGACCCAATGATCATCTACTGGAGCTGCAGCTAACTGATTAGCCATTATGCTACCCTTAACTGCTTTCCATTGTATATATTTCATATCATATGCAGCTAATATAGCCATCCACCTTGCCATCTTACTGTCAAGAACCAACTTCTCCATAAGGAATTTCAGAGGGCTCTTATCAGCAAGAACATGGGTTGTAAAAGAGCAGAGGTAGTGTTGCAGCTTGTGGCAGACCTATACCAAAGCAAGACATAGCTTTTTTGTAAAATTGTACTTGAGCTCATGCGATAACAACCTTTTGCTCAAGTAATAGATGACATTTTCTTTGCTGGAGTCAGGAGCATTTTGGGCAAGCATTGCCCCCATTGCTTCATCAGTTACTGATAGGTAAAGCAACAAAGGCTTTCCAAATCTTGGTGGCTGTAGTACCGGTGGGTTTAGTAAGTATTGCTTGATTTGGTCAAAAGCTTTCTGATAGTCATCATTCCATTGCTTGGAGGCTCCTTTTCTGAGTAGCTTGAAGATGGGACCACATACATCAGCCAACTGATTGATGAATCGACTAATGTATTGTAGCCGTCCAAGGAAACCTCTAATCTCCTTTTCTATTTTTGGAGGTGGCATTTCTAGAGTTGCCTTTGATTTGGCAGGGTCCACTTTTATACCCTTCTTGCTAACCATGTGGCCTAAGAATACTCCAGATGAGGCTCTGAAGACATATTTGGCGGGATTGAGCTTGAGATTGTACTAGCGAAGTCTAAGGAAGAATCGCCTTAGTGCCTCTGAATGTTTTTCAGCGGTGGTGCCTTTTATTACCATGTCATCCATATAAACTTTAATTTCTTTATGCATCATGTCATGGAAAATGGTAGTTTCCATCCTTTAGTATGTTGCCCTGGCATTTTTAAGCCCAAATGGCATAACTTGATAGCAATAGGTGCCCCATTCAGTAATGAATGTTGTCTTCTCTTTGTTTGGAGGATGAACCATTATCTGATTATACCTTGCAGCCAGGTTGGTTAAGGAAACCAATTCAGAACCTGCCATGTGGTCTACCAATAGATTAATGTGAGGTAAGGGAAAATCATCCTTGGGATAGGCTTTATTTAGATCCCTGTAATCCATACACATTCTGACTTTGCCATCTTTCTTGGGAACCAGCATAATGTTAGCAAGCTAGGATGGATAGTTGATGGGCTCAATGAAGTTGCGGTCTAATAGCTTGGTAATTTCTTCCTTAATCAGTATAGACCATTTCGTTTTGAGTCTTCTCAATTTCTACTTGATGGGCTTAGCACCTAGGTAAATCGGGATTTTATGAACTGCTATGCTTGGATCCAACCCTGTCATGTCTTTCGGTTGGCATGCAAAATAGTCTTAAAACTCACTGATTATCTTTTCAATAAGATCCCTATTTATGCATGCAGATGCAATGAATATGATTTTTGGTATGTCATGAGTGCCAGCATTGATGGGTTCTTTAATTGTGTCATCTTTTATTTCATTTTTACTTGATGTCTCATTTAAGTCAAATTTAAAAGTTGGAACATCAAAGAAAAATAGAGACATAGGGTCGTAAGAAGAAAGAATAAACTTTTTATTGAACTCAAATAGGGATATGTCCCAATTTACATCAAACTAGAAAGTTAGACCCTCAAGGTTAGTTACATTATCAACAGAAGAAATAAAAGAGATAGACTCAGATTCAGAAGATGAGTCTATCTCATACTGAGACTCTGATTCGGATTGAGACTCTGGTACAGATTCTAGTTTGGAAGGATAAAAGGGGCTCTCCTCAAAGGACCAATTTTGTAGCTCAGTCTCGGTGGGTTGGATTAAGGTGGAAGGGTCAGTTTTCTCCTCCTCAACAGTGAGCATGGACACTTCTTTAAAAAGACTGCCTCTATATTCTCTTCCCAATCTTGACTAAGCATGTAGATTGGTTCACAATCTTCTATCTCAAGCCTGACATCAAAAAAGATTTCAAACCTGGGGATCAGTTTTCTAGTAATAGGACAAACCCAAGGCTTAGGAAAGTTATAGTAAGGAACTGTGTCGCCTTCCTTTACAAAGTAGCCATTTAGAGTTTTGAAGTAAGGGCGCATGGGCCAATCATAAACCTCACCTCTTTTAAGGGTAGCTATTTTGTCTTTAGCCTGATTTTCCATTTCTGTAAGATCCTCATCAGTGGGCTCATACCCTAACCCAAATGGTGGTGTTGCAACTGGATGTCTGGGAAAGACTTCAAGGCCTATTGGGTACTTCCCAAACCTAAACCAGGAAATTAATTCATTTTGTAGAGCATGTTAGCAACAGCAATATTTCTGAAGGGGTCAAAATTAAATGGAACAAATTCTTTACCCTCTTCACCCTCAATGTACTGAATGAAGGAGAAACCTGAAAGTGGATAGGTGGATAGCTTAGGCTGAATCTTAAAAATAGGAATAGAGCTTGGAATGCCTAGTCTTCCATGCATGTCCCCTTTAATAGTCACGACCCCATTTCTAAAAGGGAACTTGACTTTCTGGTGTAGGGAGGAAGGGATAGCTTTTGCTTGGTGGATCCAGGGCCTTCCAAGTAATAAGTTAAAACATGAAGGCACATCAATCACTTGAAATGGTATGGTGAAAGATGTCAGCCCAATAGTCACATTGATGATAGCTACCCTGAGGACTTCCCTTTTGGTATTGTCATACGCCCTTACTATCTAATATGAAGGGGTAAAATCAGTAACCTCTAGTCCCAAGCAGCTTGCTACCTTCAAAGGGCATACATTTAAGGCTGAACCATTATCAATCAGAACCATTGGCACAATCTTTCCCTAAGTTACCACCATAATGTAAAGGGCATTATTGTGGCTAGAATCTCCTTTTGGAATATCAGTTTCTCTAAAAGTAATGGACACCCCTTTAGCAGCAGACGTAATAGAAGCAACAAGATTTTCTAGTGTGATGTCAATTGGAGCTTAGCATTGATTCAATGCCTTGCAAAGAACTTGGCGGTGAGGATATGAGGACTAGATCAACCTCCAAATTGAGATGTTGGCTTGTGTTTTCTTGAGTTGTTTGAGAATGGGATCTTCGTTTGGTTCAAGAATCCCTTTCAATTTATCGGTAAGTGTAGGAATGGGTTGACTAGGTTGAGTGTTTGGGCTTGGTTGGTTTTGGATGACTTTGCCACTTCTAGTGATAACATCAATCTCCTTAATTAGGTTAGTGGGGTCTAGGATACAGCAAAAATTGAGACTTGACTTAATCAAGGAGACAGGGCCAACCCCCTCATGATTATTTATGGCATTGACTGTGTGGTTGGGTAAAGGATTGGTGATAATATTGGGTCAGGCTTTTGGTGGTATCAAGTCATTGGAGTCAATAAGGTCCTGAATTCTATGTCTAAGGGCCTTGTACACATCTGTTTTGTGCCTAGGTTCTTGATGGTAATTTTTTGGCAGTGGATTGGGGACTGGTTTTGACTCAAGAAGTTTCACCATGTTTCCCTCAAGCAGCTTCTTAAGGATAATACTCATAGGCACACCCCCAAGATCAGAGAACTGTCTCCTTTCAATCTTGATAGACTTCCTGATAGTCATAGCATTAACTTCCCCCCCTTTCTGATTCGTTGAGAAAGTCACGTTACCCTGATGAGTTGACTTTTTGTATTTTGACCCTGATGCAGTCTCTTCTTTAATCTAACCACTTTGAATTAAGTCTTCGATTTTTGAAGCAGTGGCAATAAGGGCTTTGAAGGAAGGCAAGTATGGAGTCTGTAGCCTTTCTTGGTAAACTAGCAGAAGAATCTTGACAATTATGTCAATTTGTTCATTTTCAGGTGGCCGATTTACCATCTGAGAAGCCTTCTTCCTCCACCTCGTAAGGAACGAGGAGAAGGATTCCTTTGCATACTACTTGGTGGTCTTGAGGTCTCTTCTGGTTACATCGACCTTGATGTTGTAATGATACTGTTGGATAAAAATATTGCAGATGTCATCCCAGGTCCATTTTTTGGCGACATCCAAGTCTACAAACCACTTCACAACTGTACCGGTCAGTGACTGTTGAAATAATTGGGCTAGTAGTTGATTGTCTACACCCAATGGATGCATGGCTCCCTCATATACTATGAGGTGGGTCTTGGGGCAAGTAGTTCCATCAAACTTGTTAAACTCAGGCATCCTGAATTTGGGAGGAACCCTTGCATTAGGGAACAGGCTTAAGGATTCCATATCAACCAGATCCTCTTTTCTTTTCATTCCCAACAACATCTTCTCCATGAGCTCCATTTTTCCCATGCAGGCCTTTATTTCAAGATTAACTTCCTTTCCTTGGAAAAGATTCGCGGGTTGGGAAGTGTAAGCAGAGGTGAGATTTGTTGGTGATTTGTTTTTTAGGAACTTGAGTGATGGGATAGGCAATGGTGGGAAGATGTTGGTGTTTGTAGGTTCTTTGTCTCTAGATTCAACTTTAGAAGTGGATCCATATACAGGATACAAGGTAGGTTTTGGGTCATATTTGAATGATTTTGAGTCAGTGGGGTTTTGGGTCAGGGAGGTCTATTCCAACATGGCACGGACATCCTCCATGATAGCCCTCCTTTAGGCCTTCAGCATATCCTGGAAAAGGGCCTCTTGCCTCTTCATTATGGTTTCCTAGTGTTCAGAGAGCTTAACAAAAAGTTCATTAAAGATCTCATCAGCTCTGGTGGTAGTGGTCTCATCTCCGGCAACAGACATCTTGTCAACCTTAGGATAAAGAGATAAAGTTGGGTCAGTGTCTAGCTTAGGTATGGAACAAAGATCATGGAATATATATCAGCTTTTGATTGGGACCACAGGTTGACATGGGTTTATGATTGGGACTAGCAATGTTTGAGTGAGATTAAAACTCTCCAACTTTGTAAGGTTTATGCATGTATGCATATATGCATGAATAGAAAAGGTTTCATGATAATGACATACCAAGTTTTAGTATTATGGTACAAACAATCCTAAAGGAAAGGTTATATGAGTCATTACATGAGAGGGTTAAGGTGGTTTCAAGGGAACCCATCACACTAGAGATGCGATATACCTAACCACATGTGAGATAAGGAGCCTCATATGGGTCCAACAGTACGTGCATACTCATTACACCTCTAAAAGGATTAGAGGATACGTCATGGGCTAGATGATTTCACTATTGGTAAGCAGACCTAAGGAAGGTTGCCCACTTGATGTTACTTTCTATCCTTTGTTTTCCTAGGAAGCTAGGGTTTTTGGACAAGGAGTCCAATGTAGTGATGCATGAAAGAGTTATTTCACGTTCAAAGCAAAACCCAGTATTTTACCAAAAGTAATCTACTTTATCTTTTATTTGAAAAAAATTTTTGAGTCCCCAGTGGAGTCGCCAACTGTGAGGCCTCGCCCGAGCACCGGCCCAATCCACGGAGGAATCAAAATGCTCTTCGAGAGAAACTTCATGATTGGAACTCGCTGTGAGTTTAGAAAATTGACTTTTTGTGATTTGAAAGTTATGAAAGGGAGTCTTGAATTTACTTATTTTAATTGGGAAAATTAAAGAAAACCCAAATTTGATTGACTCCAAAAAATGATTTGATTTTATCCCAATGGAAAATGCACCAATCCGTGAGTGACCAAGGAGGGCTCGAGGATCAAGTTTTGGTAATTACACAATTAAGAAAATATATTTTTCTTTAGTTCGGCTATAATTGCAAACTAACTCTTAAAAAAGGAATTTTTGTATATGCACGAATAGGAATATAATGATGAATGAAATAGATATATATATATATGATGAGATGGAATGACAGTTGTAAATAAACAAGCAAAATAGATATTACTTAATTATTACAAAGTCAAAACAATTGAAATAAGAAGCATCTTTTCTCTAGCCGTTATGGGTACTAGGAAAAGCACACATTCCCCAACTAAGCAACTATAAGATTATAAATAAAAAAGGTTAATATAAATAAATAAAAAAAAGGAAACAAATATTGATAAAAAAAATTTTTGGAGTTGATGCCCTTCAAAATGGCAGCTTGCGTATCCTATTGAATAGGAATCAAACCCCACGCAGTTCTCCCTTCTTGCAAAGGAGGGGTTTAAAAATGTGTTGGTTTGTTTATTAATTTAATTCTAATTCTTAAATTAATAAATTTTAGATCTTTTCAATTTTAGACCTAAAGAGAATTCTAGATCTAAATTTAGAATTTTGAAAAATGAAAAAGGGATTATACCTTTGCTTTTCTTGGTTTTCGAACAAATGGGATGAGCCTTGCTCCGGATCTTAACTCTACCTTGAATTCAAAAGACTTGGAATTTGAATCTAAAAAGTAATAAGTATGTTAGTATAAGAGAGTATTTCTACTTTGGAATGTGTGTTTGTATGAAATGAGCTTGACGGAGGCTCTATTTATAGAGCTGCCGGGGGGGGGGGTGCCGGCGGTGCGAACTGCGGCGTCAGCACGTCGCCGACAGCGTGGGCGGTACCGACGATGTGCTGACGTCCAAGCGGCACATTAAACGTGCTGCCTTGTTGCCGGCACCAATTTAGTGCTGCCTATGGCGGCACGGCAGGTGTGCCACCCAGGCGGCGGCACGTCAGGTGTGTCGCCTAGATAGCGACGCACCTCTCATGTGGTTCGACTTGTTTCCTGCTTTTTTCATCCGTTTTGAGTCCATTTTAGTTCTAATTTGAGCTCAATTTGATCTTGTGGGTTCGTAACTGAAAGACGGTCGATTGGAGGTGCAATTTTGACGGTTCACAGTAGGATCCCCACATTTCAGCACTAATAAAATGAAATTTTGGTCGGGCAAAACTCTCTGTCCACCATAAAAGAAGGTACAACCTTTTTCTCTCATTCATAAAACTCTCAAACCAAGTTAATCTAATCAATTATTAAACCCCTCTACTTAGCATAGAATGAACTACATAGATTTTGATTTCTATTCAATGGGATACGTAGGCACATTTAGAATCTAAATCTAAATCCCAATCAATCCCCCTTTCCTTTTATTTTTCAAAGTAAAAATTTTAGTTTGTAAGGAAATTTTTGGCCTTCCTAAAACCTATAAGGGCTAGAGAAGCATTCTATTATTTAATTTATGTAATTGATTAATTTAATTATCTTGGAGTTATGAAGCGATTATATGGTTTCTCTAGAATCCATAAGGACTAGAGGGAATACTCACCTTAGTTTATGGATGTTTGCTTTATTTGTTCTTTAATTTCCTCCATACATTTATAATTATGTTATGATCAAGCATTTTAATTATTATTTTATAATTATCATTCACAAAATCAATTTTTTAAGAAAAATTAAACTTAGGAGCCAAATTTAGATTATTTAAAACAAAAATTCTAGTTCCTTAATCTTGTTTCATTTTAAAGACTATTGATTTTATCCTTAGGTAGATTAATTAAAGATTAATGAATTAGAGTTATATTTGGTTTTCCTTAATATTTTCACAATTAAAAAAATTAAGGTGGCGACTCCTAAAATATTTTTAAAAACAACTTATCCAACCTTGAGGGCTTTAACCATAAGTCTGGACCCAAATGAGCTTTTCGATCCTATTTTAGTTGATTGGATCGATGCTCGGGCAAGGCCTCATAAGATGTACTATGTTTACAAATGGGTCTGACACTAAAAGAGGAGATTCTTGACAATAATGTTAATCTATTATTCTTTAGAGGGTCGGTTCACCATTTAGGCTGTGCCCTCCAACTTGTAAGGAATGTGGTGAAGGATTCTTTTAGGCCATGTTTATTATTTTTCCAGTCTCGTTAGGTGACATCCACCTCACTTTTGTAGTGGTATTTTTTCATAAATACATTGCATGTGTCAACCCTTGTCTTTTAGAGATTCTAGTCAAGATTTAATAATCATTTGACAACAGCTCTGGTATAGAATTATTGCAATAGTTAAGCAAGGAGCTCATCATTTACTCAGAAGGGTCTCAGGTGTCCATATACATCCTGAGGTGAGTTTTAGGGCATATGGTGCCATTAGACTTGTCAATAATCCGAATCTAAAATTAGGATGGAACCCTTGCATTTGGAAAAAGAGTTCAAGAATCAACGTCTATCATGTCTTTATGTTTCTTTATGCTCTTGAGTGTTCATTCCATAGCCTCAAATTTTGTCATCAGTTTCTTAGTTTTTAGAAAACTAAAGAAATCTCCACTTTGAAAAGGATTCAAGTGGGGGAGGGCCAGTGGCATCTAAGTCCAAAGCAGGAGAGATAGGAGTTTTGGGAGCCTTCCCTTTATTAGTGAGATCAATAATGTGAGGAGTGAAAGTATGGCTTATACTAGCTTGGATAGAAGTGGGTTCAATATAAGTAGGAGGAAAGTGGCATTGGCATTAGTCATCTCTTTAACCTCATCTATGGTAGACTGGCATTGGGAGTTAAAGGCATTAGTGAAGGTGGCAGACTAAGCATTAAGGGCATTTGTGAAAGAGTCAGCTTAAGTCGTTAAGGCGATTGTAAGTGCATTTTGAAAAGCCTCCTCTTGCTTTTTAAAGAGATTGGTGAGAAGGGTGTTCATAGCATTCGAGTTAAATGGATTAGAGGTATTGGCTACTAATACCTTCAAAAGAAAAGTTAAGTATTTACACTTTAAAAAGGAAAAAGGCATATATAGATGCAATGGTGTTTTGGGAAAAGGATTCCCTTTTATTTGGTTGGTCTTTGAGTTATGTGGTTATGTGTTTGGGATGACAGACAATTAGTTTTGGTGTTTGAGGTACTTAGTGCTTTTATAGTCAAGTTTCTTATGTCATGTATGTATGACAATGTAATGATGCATACTAAAAAAAGGTTTCATAGGCATATGCACAAACGTCTTAATTATTGTGATGCATGGAACCTACAGTCAACACTATGGCAACTAAATGAACAAAGATGAATGGTCATTTATTTTAGGGTCCTGGTCCCACTAAAGCAATGATATACCTAATGACATGTGAGTCAAGGAGTCTCATGTAGGTCCAATAGTACTAACTGCTCGTTACACAACTGAAACGATTCATGATTCATCATAGGGTGGAATGCTTTTGCTATCTCCCAACATACTCAAAAAAAGGTTACCGAGCCAATGCTAATCACCATCCAAAAGTTTTCTTAAAAACTACAGTTAGGAAAATAGCCTTTATCATACAAAGTGATGCATGAAAACTAAATTAAACTTAAGTGAGTTAAAAGGAGATTATTTTGGCAAAGATCTCAACCAAATAGTAACCCACTTATTTTGTTTTCCTTTTTCATTAAAAAAGGTGGCAACCAATCTCCAATGGAGTCACCAACTATGAGGTACCACTCGAGCACCAGTCCAATATGCTAAGAGGCGATAAAAATTCATTTGAGTTCAAATTCACGTTTGAGCCCTCGAGCTCAAATAACTTGATTTTGAAAATAATTTCAAAGTTGCCATCTTAATTTTATTTAATTGGAAAAAATATTAAGAAAAAATCTTAATTTACCCCAATTTTATTCCAAAGAAAAAGTGCACTAGCCTCGAGACCAAAGAGGATTTGGAGATTAAGTTTTTAGTTCTAAATAATCTCGATTTTGCCTCTAAGTTTAATTTAACTTAAAAAATTGATTTTATAGATGAGAAACATAAATTGTGATAAAAATGCATGAGCATGGATTAATTATAAATGCATAGTAAAGATTAAAAGGCGAATAAAATAAACATGCATAAGTAAAGGAGAGCATTTCTTCTAACCCTTAAAGGTAGTAGGAAAATCACATAATCACTCTTTTACTACAAAATAATTAAATTGATTGATTAAATAATGAGATGCCTTCTTTAGCCTATATGGATTTTAAGAATATCACAAATTTCCTTATAAAAATATAAATAAAAATATTTACATTGAAAAATAAAAAGGGGAAGGGGATTCATTAGGATTTGGATTTAAGTTTTGGATTTAGATTTCAAACGTGCATATGTATACCATTAAATGGGGATCAAAATTCATGTATCTCATATTCCACAATTATATGGAGAGGTTAGGGATTAATTTATTTGATTTGGAAATTTTGATGGGTAACAAAAGATATTTTATCTTTGCTTTGGATGGGTAGAGGGTTTTGTCAGACTGAAATTCCATTTTATCAGTGGCAAGTGGCAGAGATCCTATTCAAGGAGAGTGGATGGGAATGGAGAATTAGGTTGATTAATGGATTATGATTAATTAACTAAGTGATTTGATTGGGTGAATGAATTAATTAATTAAAATGATTAATTAATTAAGTGATTAACTAAAAGGACTAGTTAATGTGATTGATTAATTAATTAAAATGATTAACTAATTAATTAATTTAATGGTTAGAATTAATTAAATTTAAAGAGAATTTAATTAATGGGAGGGGTACTAAAAAAGAATAGAGAGATTAAGAAGAAAGAGAAAGAAGAAGAGTAAATGGATAGCCTATCAACACAAACTCTTGGATTGAAGAGAAATAAAGAATGGGAGAGCTTATTTACAAGCGAAGGTAGGGGAGGGCATTTTAGGAAGAAAGAATGTGAAAAGAACAAAAAGATTAGGTGTAAAAAGCTAAAAAAAGGGCTAGAGAAAGGCAAAAATAGAATTCCAGAGCACAAAGGAAGGACAACCACAAAAGGGAGTTGCACCGTAGTCAGCCCTTTAAGCACGGCCGTCTGGCCATGTGTCATCCCAGGTAGGCCTTGTCGTAGGCCTCTAGCAACTTTGCTTTTGCACTATTTTAGGCTTCCAGTCAGTTTTTAAGGGTTTTGAGGTTTCAAAAATTTTATTAGTCAACTTTCAAGATCACCATATTGGCTCGATATAGCATATTAAACTTGTGAACCCTTAATTTTATACCCTCATCATCCAGCCGCAACTTGACACATGCTAAGATTAATGCATTACATAGAGCCAGCACGATAGTCCTACTGGCCTGTTAGTGGGCAGGGGGGTGGAGGCAGCTACCTCAAAACAAAAAATGGACTTTCAATCATATTAGTACAAGGATACTTAATTTTCACACACTGACACTTTTCTACCCTAACTTGACCCTCTATACCAGACAGTATTTTCTTAAAACTAATCAAATTTTCTCTCAAACTAACTATCCAACTATTCTAAAATTAATTTCAAGCCTATCAACACTAACTAATAAAACTTTTAATTTTAAAACTCTCAAAAATTGACTCAAAAGTCTCAAAAACTGATCTAGACGCCAAAGTAGAATTTCTAGTTGGTGCATCACTAGAGCACTGGCGATGACACTGGGCTTGTGACATGGCCCTCACAACCCTTCTTGCAGTTCCTAAAATGCCCCAAATATGATTTTTCAGCATTTTTCCAGCCTTACCCTTTACATCTTTTCACATTTTTCATTTCCCAAATTGCCCTCACCACATTTTCATATAAATAGCTCATCCATTTCTTCATTTCAACACACCCCTTAAATTTGAGTAATTGCTATCATCTAATTCCTCTCTTCTTCTCCCTCTAACCACTATCTAATTAATTAATTAATCTTTTCAATTAATTAATTATCTCACCCTAACCAAGTTAATTAATCTTTTTAATTAACTAAAACTCTTTTTTTTTTAAATTAATCACTTGATTAATTAATTAATTAATCTTTCCTTTTTTTAAAATCAAATTAATCCCTTTTTAAATCCATCCTTCATCCAAATTAATAAATTAATCATTTTAATTAATTAATTAATCCATCCTTTTCATCACATTAATTAATTAATTAATCATTTTAATTAACTAATTAATCTCCAATCAATCTAATTACCCAGTCCCGATAAAATAAAACTTCGGTCTGATAAAATTATCTGACTTCCTAAAGCAAAAGTATCAACTTTTTCTTCTCACTCACAAATCCAAATCAAATCAATCAATCCAATCAACTCCTAAGCCCCTCTACTTAATCATAGAACAAACTACGTGAGTTTTAATCCCCATTCAATAGGGTATATAGGCACGTTTGGAATTTAAATCTGAACCACAAATCCAAATTTCAATCAATCTCCTTTCCCCTTTTTAATTAATGTAATTTATGGATATTTTATTTTAATTTTCTCCTTACATTCATAATGCTCATGCATTAATCATGATATTACAATTGTCATATAATATTTGTCATTCATGAAATTAATTTTCAAAGTCAAATTAAACTTAAAAATCAAATTTAGATTATTTAAAATAAAAATCTAATCTCTGAACTCAACCTGGTTCGAAAATAGTGATTTTATCCTTAGGTAATTTAATTGAAAATTAATGAATTAGAGTTAATTGGTTTTTTTCCTTAGTTTTTCCATTTAATAAGAGTGTTTACTATGTGTCTAAGGAAAAATTTTTCCAAAATAATTTCCATTTGACTTGTTATGTATAATTTGATTTTCATACATCACTTTGCATAATAAAGGCTCCTTGTCTAACCTTAGCCTTGGGAAAACTTTTGAATGGTGAGTAACATTACTCGATAACTCTCTTTGAGTATGTTAGGAGATAGCGAAAGCATTTCACCATGCAATGAATCCTCGATCATTTTGGTGGTGTAATGAGTAATCAGTATTGTTGAACCCAAACAAGGCTCCTTGCCTCACATGTGATTATATATATATCAATGCTCTAGTGGGATAGGAACCCTAAACTAAACCGCCCTTCACCATTATGCATGTAGTCACTCTAATGTTGACCCTAGGTTCCATGTACATAATAATAGAGATATTTATGCATATACCTATGAAACCATTTTTCGGCATACATCATGGCATTGCCATGTATACATAACATGAGAAGCTCGACGAGGTAAACCCTCAAACACCTCAAAGACCCAAACCAGTGGTTCATCATGCAAAACATAGTAACCTCACACAACATGTTAAACCCGGTGACCAACCATATGGAGGGAATCTTTTTCCTGACATACCATTATATTCACCCCCTTTTTCTTCACAATTCTGTGTTCTTACCTGTTTTTCTGTCTGTTTTTTATTTTCAAGGTATCAATGACAAACACATCTAGCTCCTTCAACCAAGATGTGAAGCACTTTTTCACTAGCCTTTTTAAGAAACAAGAGGAGAATTTCTAAGCCACACTCACTACCACCCTTAAGACCTAAGCCAAAACTTTCACTAATGCTCTCAATGCCTAGTCTGCCACCTTTACCAATGCTCTCAACTCTTAATGCTAGTCGATCATCAATAAGATCAAGGAAAGGACCAACGCTACTGTCACTCCTCTTCCTGCTTTTGCTAAGCCTACATCTACCCAGGCCGGGACTAGCCATGCCCCTACTTTTACTCCTCCCATTATCAATCTCATCAATAATGGGAAAGCACCTAAAAGTCCAACCTTTCCTATCATAGACTTGAACACAACCACTCCCTCTCCCACTATGAATCCTTTTCAAAGTGAAGATTTCTCTAACCTTCCCGAAGTTAAGGAATTAGTGGAGAAAATTAAGGCTATGGAGAGAAAAATCAATAACATCAAAAAGCATGAGGATATGACAAATGTCAACTCTTTAGCTCTCTTTCTAAATACATGAGTTCCTCCAAAATTTAAGATGCTGGTTGTGAACTCTCAATTTTGCACCCTCATCATCCAAACGCAACCTTAGCACTTGTTGAGTTTAATGTGCTACATGGAGCCATTGCGGTTGTCCCGCTAACTAGGAGTTCGGGGGCGTTGCCCTTGAAAGAAAATTTTTTAGCCTTCAATTACATTGTTACTAGACATCCAAATATGCTAAACCAACAACCAATCTCTAAAAAAAAAAAGATCTCAAAAAACATGCCAACGCCACATGGCACGCCGCATGGCACGCGTGCAGTGTCATATCAGAGCTATAGCCTTTTGACACTAGTAGGCCCCCTTCTGCACAGGAAATGACCCTTTTACCCATTCTAATCCAATTTTTAGCCCTTTCTAGCCCTATCCCTCATTATTGTTTCATATTTTCACTACCTAACACAACTCTTGAATTTGAGTAGATTGCTATCCTCAAATTCCTCTCTTCTTCTCCCTCTAATCACTCTCTAATTAATTAATTAATCTTTTTTAATTAATTAATTTTCTTACTCTAACCAAGTTAATTAATCTTTGTAATTAACTAAAACTCTTTTTTAATTAATCGCTTAATTAATTAATCTTTCTAATTAATTAATTAATTACTCTTTTTTCAAAAATTATTCTTTATTTAAAAATCAAATTAATCTTTTTCTTAATCCACCCTTCATCCAAATTAATTAATTAATCATTTTAATTAATTAAACTATCAATCCATCCATTTCATCATATTAATTAGTTAATTAATCATTTTAATTAATTAATTAATCTCCCAATCAATCCAATCATCAAGTCCCAATAAAATGGAATTTCAGTTCGATAAAACCCTCCGCCCATCAAAAGCAAAGGTATCAATCTTTTTCCCTCACTCTCAAAACATCTAAACCCAAATCAATTTGATCAATTCCTAAACCCCTCCACCTAATTATAGAATGAACTACGTGGGTTTTGATCCCCATTCAATGGGGTACGGAAGCACATTTGGAATGTAAATCCAAACCTCAAATCCAAATCCCAATCCCAATCAACCTCCTTTCTCCTTTTAATTAATGTAATTTGTAAATGTTTTATTTTAATTTTTGCACTCATACCATACTCATGCATTAATCATGATATTATCATATAATATTTGTCATTCATGAAATCAAATTTTCTAAAGTCAAATGAAACTTAAGAGCCAAATTTAGATTATTTAAAACAAAAAAACCTAGTCCCTAAACTTAACCTAGTTCGAGACTAGTAATTTTATCCTTGGGTAATTAATTAAAAATTAATGAATTGGAATCAATTGAATTTTTCCTTAATTTTTTCATTTAAAAATAAATTAGGGTGGCGACTCCTAGAATCATTTTCAAAATCAACCAATCTGAACCCGAGGATTCCATCGTGAGTCTAAACTCGAATGAGCATCTGTGAGGCCTCGCCTGAGCACCAGTCCGATCCACCGAGGAATTGAAATGCTCTTCGGGAGAAACTCTACGATTGTAACTCTTTATGAGTTCATAAAATTGATCTTTGTAATTTGAAAGTTGTGAAAGTGAGTCGCCACTTTAATTTATTTATTTTGATTGGGAAAATTAAAGAAAACCCAAATTGATTGACTCTAAAAATATTTTGATTTCTGTCCCAATGGAAAAGCACTAATCCACGAGTGACCAAAGAGGGCTCGGGGATCAAGTTTTGGTAATTAGACAATTTGAGAAAATATAATTTTCTTTAGTTTGGCAAAAGTTTGCAAAATAACTCTTGAAAAAGGAATTTTCATATACGTATGAATAGGAATATAATGATGCATGAGATAGATATATATGATAAAATGAAATGAAATGGCAATAAATAAGTAAAAGAATAAATCCTACTTAATTATTACAACGCCAAAATGATTAAAATAAAGAGGATCTTTCCTCTAGCCCTTATGGGTACTAGGGAAAGCACACGTCCCTCAACTAAAGTAATATTGAATCATAAATAAAAGATTAGCGCAAATAAATCCAAGTAAAAGGAAAAAAATGTTAATAAAAAGATTTTGGAGTTGATGCCTTTTCAGAATGGCAGCTTGCATATCCTATTGAATAGGAATCAAACCCCACACAGTTCTTCCTTCTTGCGAAGGAGGGGTTTTGGAAAAGAGTGTTAGTTTGTTTATTAATTTAATTATGATTCTTAAATTAATAAATTTTAGATCTTTTCTGTTTTAGACCTAAAGAGAATTCTAGATCTGAGTTTAGAATTTTGAAAATAGAAAGAAGATTATACCTTTGCTTTCCTTGATTTTTGGATGAATGGGGTAAGCTTAACTCCGGATCTAAGCTCCACTTTGGATTTAGGACCTTGAAGTTGAACCTTAATAGCAAAAGGTTAGCAAAATAGCATAATGAATGTAAATTAAAAAGAAATTGAAACCATAACTTTTGTATCAAATTTCGAGCAGAGCTTAAGCATAATAAGTAGAGCAATATAGGAGGATTTTTGCATTGGAATTCCCCCCTCAAATGAGCTTGAAGGAGGCTTTATTTATAGAGCTGCTAACGAGGGCATTGACGGTATGGATGGCGGCACCGGCATGTCACTAGTGGCACCAGCAATATGCCGAGTGTCCGAGCGGCACGTTGAGCATGCAGCCTTATTGCCGGCACACATCATAGGCAGCACAGCCGGTATGCCACCCAAAGCGGTGGCGTGCCTCTTGCACACTGGCAGGCTGGTTTGAACTGTTTCCTGCTTTTTCATCTGTTTTGGGTCCGTTTCAGTTTCAATTCAAGCTCAGTTTGATCCTGTGGGTTTGTGATTGAAAAGCAGTCGACTGGAGGTGAAAGATTCAGAAAATTTATTTTTCAACGAGGCACTGTCCCACACCCTGCAAGGGGCGATTCCCTCTTGACCCCTACCCGCTAACCGTATGCGGGATCGCCGTATGCGTAGCGCACTATTCTTAGTAGGTGTCAAGCTACAGCTGGATCATAAGGTGCAAATTTGAGGATTCATAGTATCTTAGTTCCCTCTAGCAGACCAGGCCGGTGCTGAGGCTAAGCCTCACACCGGTCATGGACAAGTTTAATGGCACCATATACCCCAAATTTCACCTTAAGATGTATGTAGGTGCCATGAGACCCTTTGATATGGATGATGAGCTCCTTGCTCAGTTATTCTAACAATCCTTAATCAAAGTTACTGTTAAATGGTTTCTAGATCTAGACCAAAATAATAAAAAAATCTTGGGATGACATATGTAATGCATTTGTCAAACAATACCACTATAATATTGAAGTGGATATCACTTAAAGGGATCTAGAAACAACCAAGCAAGGTCAAAGAAAATCCTTCACCACGTTCCTTACAAGGTGAAGGGCAAAAATGACCCAAATGGTGAATCATCCATCCGAAGTAGAGCAAATTGACATCATCATCAAGAACCTCCTCCCCCAGTATCAGACTCATCTACAAACTCAATACCTCCCTAACTTCAAAGCTCTCATTATCACAGCCAATAAGATAGAGGATTTGATCCAATCAAGACAAATCAATGATGAGTCCTCTAGCTCGAGATATCATAAGAATAAAAACACCACCAACTCCACCACCCAAAGAGGAAGGGAAATAAATGTTGTATCCTATCACTAACTAATGAGTTTGAAAAGAAGAGCTTTCTCTGAGTTAGGCATGCCCTTAAGCACTATCGATAAGAAGGCCTTAGATGCCCACCTTGTTAAGCCTCTAGAGCTAAGAGCACCACCCAACCCCCTGCCTAAGGGTTATAATACTAATGAGCACTGCAACTATTATCAAGGGCCATGGCATAAAACTTATACATGCAAGGCTGTAAAGCACAAAATTCAAGACCTTATTAACAATAGAGATATCACTACTCCTAAACCCAAAGTCTAGCACCACCATGAATCCTTTTTTGAATCACCGAGTTCACCCGACTATTTCAAACTTTACCCAATAATCAGTATTTTATGAAGAGTGTCAACCTTGTTGTGCCCTTGTCTAAGTCACTTGAGTCTAAGTCTTTTGAGTTTATTTCTATTAAATCCTTTTTTGAATTTGAGTCTATCAAGTCTTACCCTTCTGAGTCTATATTTCGCCTTTTAGGCTTATCCTTTAATGTAAGTATTGATAGGACTTTTATCAGTAATAAAAATTTTAAATTTTTTTATTTATTTTAATTTTTTCTAATTCATCTTTAAATTGCACATTTTAAAAAAAAAGCAAAAAAAAAAGAATAAAAAAATGAAAATAAATAAAAAAACACAAAAAATATGAAAAAAAAGCAAAAGGATCAATTAATTATGGCACAAAAAAATTCAAAATCCCATACATTGCATTTGTATGGCCGTAGTGGGAAAACTTATGAGCTGTACAAGATAAGGACATAACAAAGATGATCCAAGCATCGCAGTTCATGAGATCCTAACCTACACACATAAAAGCCTGTCAAAGAGAAGCTATGAAAAATGAAGATAGAATAGATCAAAAGGTATCATGACCAGCTAGATGCCATTGATGAAAAGAGAATCGATGCTCTATACAAAATTCATGATTATTGATAGAGATTAGCTTAGCACTTCAACTAGAAGGTGATAGACAAGGGTTCGCAATAAGGAAATCCAATTCTAGGAGAAATCCAAGGCCCTACTCATGATCCAAAATGAAGTTCAAATTGAACTGGGCTAGTGTGAGGCCTCGCCCGAGCACCGTTCCGATCTGCCGAGGGATCGAAATGCTGTTCGGGAGAAACTCCACGATTGGAACTCGCTGTGAGTTCAGAAAATTGATTTTTTTGTATTTGAAGGTTAAAAAGTGAGTCGCCACTTTAATTTATTTATTTTAATTGGGAAAATTAAAGAAAACCCAACATGATTGACTCCAAAATAATTTGGTTTATCCCAATGGAAAAGTGCACCAATCCACGAGTGACCAAGGAGGGCTCGGGGATCAGGTTTTGGTAATTACACAATTTAAGAAAATGTTATTTTCTTTTGCTTGGCTTGAAATGCAAAATAACTCTTGAAAAATGAATTTTTGTGTATGCATAAACAAGAATATAATGAATGAACAAATATATAATATGATGGAATGACAATAATAAATAAATAGGCAAAATATATCCTACTTAATTATTAGAATACCAAAATAAATGAAATAAAGGGGATCTTTCCTCTAGCCCTTACGGGTACTAGGAAAAACACACATTCCCCAAAATAAACTAAAATAGAAATCATAAACAAGGGATTAACTAAAAGTAAAAAAAAAGGACTAAACATTGATAAAAAGGTTTTGGAGTTGATGCCCTTCAGATTGGCAGCCTGTGTATCCTATTGAATAGGAATCAAACCCCACGCAGTTCTCCCTTCTTGCGAAGGAGGGGTTTTAAAAATGTGTTGATTTGCTTATTAACTTAATTCTAATCCTTAAATTAATAAGTTATTTAGATCTTTTTAGTTTTAGACCTAAATATAATTCTAGATCTGAATTTAGAATTTTAAAATGGGAAAGGGATTATACCTTTGCTTTTCTCAGCTTTCGAACGAATGGAACTAGTTTGGCTCCGGATCTCAACTCCACCTTGAATTCAAAGGAAGCTTGGAATCTGGATCTAGAAACGGCAAATATGTGAGTATAAGAACGAAAGTATGTTTCAAAATTGCTCCGATTGCTTTGAAATGCTCTAGAATGCTTTAGAATCTCTTGATAATTATCAGAAGTCATGCCAAATGAGGCTGGAGGAGGCTCCTATTTATAGAGTTGACAGAGGAGGTGCTGGCGGTACGGACGACGGCGTCAGCGCGGCGCCGGCATGGTTGACACGCCAGCCGTCTGGGCGGCATGCCAGATGTGCCGCCATACCGGCGACATGATTTTGATGCCGCACCGATGGCACTGCCTTTTTCTAGTAGCACAGAATGCGTGCCACCTCCTGGGCGGCACGGGATGCGTGCCTCCCAGCGCCACTTGCGCGGCTCAATCTGTTTCTGGTCATTTCGGGCTCATTTCAGCACCGATTCGAGCTCTGCTTGATTTTGTGGGTTCGTGACTGAAAAGCAGTCGACTAGAGTAGAAAAGATTCAGGAAATTTATTTTTTCGACTGGGTGTCAAGCTACAACAGAGTCAAGAGGTGCAAATTTGAGGGTTCACAGCTAGACAGTATGATCTCAAGAAGATCCTATCTGACAAAGGCACCATCCTAATGGATGTGGTTGGAAATGATTTTTCCCATCCTTGCGACTTGAAGTGATACTTCATCAGAAGATGACATCTACATTTCATTTTTATTTTCATGCATATATAATTAAAATTACGTAAACCTAATTCTCCCCTAAAAAAAGTAACAAAAAAATGAATGATGATGATAACTATAAGGGATACATAGGCAACCTGACTCGTGTGTGGTCCAAAGCATAATGTAAAAATATTTTGTTTGCATCACAATCTCATCTCTTTTGTGCCTAGTACATCATTTAGTTCTTTTGTCTAAACTAAAAAAATTAAAATAAAGAAAAAGAATGCTTGCTAAGGTAAAAACCCTAAAAGGTAGTTTAGGCAGAAATAAGAGCAAAAATAAAAAGATGTCTCATTTAATGGTCGTCAAATTTTGCAAAATACAAGCCCATCATTATGACAAAAAGGATAGCCCTTTCACTGTCATCTATAGCTTATCCTGTATCGTGTAGTCCTATCAACCTAAAAGTATTTTGAACAAAAAGCAAAAAGGTCATGTCTGAAGTCATGGTCTAGCTAGTCCTCCTTTACTTTCTAAAGTGAAAATCTCTCATATCCTCGTCAAAATCAAAGTCTCCCACAATCTCTATAAATATGCACACCCCTCCTCTAGGTCTTTATAGCTCTTTATGCTGCAATAGTAGAAGTACCAATAAAATTAGAACTGCTCACCCTAGCAGATCAAAAACCATCTCTTAAATACTAGTAGTTCTTAAACTACTCCTAAAAATCCTCCTCTACAGTTTAAAAACTATAATACCCCTTTCTGCATTGATATAACAATCCTTTGAACCACCACTGTAGTGTCATCCTGTCTCACTACAGTTCCAGTGTACTTTATCACTACCACCGTAGTTTGAGATGCTACTACAACCTATAGTGTTGCACTTCTAGTAGATTCCCAAGCCTCCTTCAAAGATCGAGTCACCCCTATATTTGTGCTATAGTCCTCTCGCTACTAGTAGCTCCTCTGATAGTCTCTCCCTCCTTAGCTGTGTCACCCTCTATTCCCCTTAGCAAAGCAGCCTGATACTCTCTCTCAACTTGCCAAATTAACTTTATCAACCACTTATCACACCTCTCTATAGTCCTAAGTGAAATCCCAAAATAAATAGCATGATAACTCCTCAGCTAACCACCCCCTGATAGCTTTGGCAATGGGAGCTGTGATTTGCACAGACTCCGAGAAAGAAAAACTAGAGGCACATCTTGAGTCTACCTTATCTGCCTCAAAAACCCTCATCATTTGGCAAAAGATCATTCAAACCAAATCCAATAGGCAAACCACTCGATACTCATGATTATGATCCAATCCCTTACCATTGGCAGTGTTAAAAATATGTTCTCTGGGAGTGAGCTGTAAGCAACCATCTATGAACCCTCAAATTTGCACCTTTATGATCCAGCTGCAGCTTGACACCTACTAAGAATAGTGCATTATGCATACGGCGGTCCCGCTAGCCGATTAGTATGCAGGAGTCAAGGGGGCAACGCCCTTTGCGGGTTGTGAGGCAGTGCCTCATTGAAAAATAAATTTCTTGAATCTTTCACCCCTAGTTGATTGGTTTTCAGTCACGAACTCATAGAATCAAACTGGACTTAAATCAAATTTGAAATGGACTAGAAACGGCCAAAAAAATGCGAAAATAGGTTGGACAGCTGTTTAGCAGCGCGCCACTGCTTTGGGTGGCATGCCTGGCATGCCAGCGGCTGGGCTGTTAGCAGCAAGGGCAGCACACCCAACCTGCTGCCTAGCTAGCCGGTATGCTACAAGTGCTGCCTGTGCTGCCGCCTATGCTGCCGTCGGTGCCACCATCACTCTCTTTAATAGCTTTATAAATAGATCCTCCTTCCAGCTCATTCGAGGGGGGATTCCAATGCAGAAACTCTCATATATTACTCTACTAATTATGCTAAAATTCTATTCAAAATTTGATACTAAAATCTACCGTTTCAAATTCTTTTAATTTGCATTTATTACACCATTTTGCTAACCTTTCACTGTTTAAGTTCAACTTCAGGATCCTAAATCTAAAGTGGAGCTTAGATCCGGAGTTAAGCTCACCTCATTTATCCGAAAATCAAGGAAAGCAAACATATAATTCCTTTTGTCCATTTTCAAAATTCTAAATTCAGATCTAGTATTCTCTTTAGGTCTAAAACATAAAGGATCTAAAATTTATTAATGTAAGAACCAGAATTAAATTAATAAACAAACCAACACTTCTTTCTAGAACCCCTCCTTCGCAAGAAGGAAGAACTGCGTGGGGTTTGATTCCTATTCAATAGGATACGCAGGCTGCCTTTCTGAAAAGGCATCAACTCCAAAATCATTTTTAATAACATTTTCCCTTTTATATTTGTTATTTATTTCCAAATCAGTACTTTCATTTCTTTAGTATGGTTGAGGAATGTGTGCTTTCCCTAGTACCCATAAGGGCAAGAGGAAAGATCATCTTTTTTTTCATTCGTTTGGATTTGTAATAATTAAGTAGGATTTACTTCTGCTTATTTACTTATAATTGTTCATTAATCAATTTATTCATATTCATGCATATACGAAAATTCTTTTTTAAGAGTTATTTTGCAATTTTTAGCCAAACTGAAGAAAATTATATTTTCTCAATTGTGTTATTACAAAAACCTGATCCCCGAGCCTTATTTGGTTACTCACGGATTAGTGCATTTTCCATTAGAATAAAACAAAATATTTTTTGAGTCAATCAATTTGGGTTTTCTTTAATTTTCCCAATTAAAATAAGTAAATTAAAGTGGCAACTCACTTTCATAACTTTCAAATTACAAAAATCAATTTTCTGAACTTACAGCGAGCTCCAATCTTTGAGTTTCTCTCGAAAAGCATTTTGATTGCTCGGCAGATCGGACCGGCGCTCGGGTGAGGCCTATCACAGTTGGCGACTCCACTAGAGACTTAAAATCTTTTTCAAATAAAAGATAAAGTGGATTACTTTTGGCAAAATACCAAGTTTGGCTTTAAATGCAAAATAACTCTTTCATGCATCACTACAGTGGACTCTTTATCCAAAAACCCCAGCTTCCTAGGAAAACAAAGGATAGAAAAGTAACATCGAGTGGGCAACCTTCCTTAGGTCTGCTTGCTGATAGTGAAATCATCCAGCCCATGACGTATCCTCTAATCCATTTAGAGGTGTAATGAGTATGCACGTATCATTGGACCCACGTGAAGCTCCTTGTTTCACTTGTGGTTAGGTATATCGCATCTCTAGTGTGATGGGTTCCCTTCAAACCACCCTAACCCTTTCATGTAATGACTCATAAAACTTTCCTTTAAGATAAAATGCACCATAATACTGAACCTGGTATGTCATTATCATGAAACCTTTTCATTCATACATACATGCATCATAGCTTAAACCTTATGAAGAGTCAAAAACCTATCCAAACATCTTCACACCCAAAGCCCATAGTCTACTTAAACCCATAGTCAAAACCCAAAACCCATGGTCCACCTAAACCCATGGTTCACCTAAACCCATGGTCAAAACCTAAAGCCTATGGTCCATCTAAACCCATGGTCAACACCCAAAGCTCATGACCTATGGTCTACTTAAACCCATGGTCAAAACCCAAAGCCTATGGTCCACCTAAACCTATGGTCAAAACCCAAAGCCTATGGTCCACCTAAACCCATGGTCAATACCCAAAGCCCATGGTCCATCTAAACCCATAATCGAAATCCAAAACTTAGGGTCCACCTTAACCCATGATCAAAACCCAAAAGTCATGGTTCACCTAAACCCATAATGCAATCCTATCCAAATCCATCTCAAACTCATGGTAAAAATAAACCCGTCTATGGTACCCTCATCCTTTTCCATAATTCTTATCCAAGCTAAACACTAACCTAGCCCAAGCTAAACACTGACATAGCTTCATCTTTCATAATTCTTACCGAAGCTAAATACTAACCTAGCTTTCATCTTTCACAACTCTTACCCAAGCTAAACATTGATCTAGCTTTCATCTTTCATAGTCCTTACCCAAGCTAAACATTGATACAACATTATCCTCAACCATCCTTACCAAAGCTAAATACTGACTTAGCATTACTCTTATCCTTACCCAAACTAAATACTGACTAGGTTTCATCTCTTACATCACTATCTAAACCTATAGCCCATCTAAGCTCATGATCTAGTCTAACCCATTATCCAATTATCACCAAGCCCATGGTCCACCCAACATCTAAATCCATGGTACATCCATACCTAATCGCAAAACCCATGGTCACACTATCCTTAAGCCCATGGTCAACCATTCATAAATCACAATCCCAATCACCCAAAGCTAAATTCTAACATAGCCACTCAAAGCTAAAATCTAATTTAGCCATCCAAAGCTAAAATCTGACCTAGCTCCCTTAGCTAAATACATACCTAGCTAACATCATACACCTCTACCCTCATCTTTACCCATACACCGTCAACCTAACCATAAGACACTATCATCCATTGTCATTAAACCTAAGATCCTTTGGTTTGTCATACCTCCCCATAACCCTTTTTTCGAAAGCTTGATACTAACCCAGTTCCTTTTCCCTTTCAAAGGTTGATAAAATGTCTGTTGCTGGAGATGAAGTCACTGCTACCAGAGCTTATGAAATCTTTAACGAGCTTCTTGCTAAGCTCTCTAAACAATAAGAGACCCTGATGAAGAGGCAAGATGCCTATTTTCAAGACCTACTCAAAGCCCAAAGGAGGGCCATTATGGAAGATGTCTGCACTTTAATGGAACAGACTTCCCTGGTCCAAAGCTCAACTAACCCAAAACTACTCAAATCAAACCCAAAACCCGCTCTTTATCCTATTTATGGATTCACTTCTAGAGCTAAATACAAAGACAAAGAGCCTACAAACACTGACATGATCCCACCACTACCTATTACATCACCTAAATTCCTTAAAAACAACTCACTCTATCAATCCATGATAGGTCAACCACTAAATTTCACCCCTCCTTTTATTTCCCGACCCGCAGATCCTTTCCAAAGGAAGGAAGTCAACCCTAAAATCAAAGCCTTTATGGAAAAAGTGAAGCGTATGGAAAAAATGTTAAATAATTTGAAGAAGAAAGAGAACCTGGTTGATATAGGCTTTCTGAGCTTATTTCCCAATGCAAGAGTTCTGCCAAAGTTCAAGATGCCGAATTTGGATAGATTTGATTGTACTACTTGCCCCAAGATCCATTTAAAAATGTACGTGGGAGCAATGCATCCCTTTGGTATCAACATAGGCATCTTGCTCAACTCTTTCATCAAATCATTACGGATACTGCCCCAAGATAGTTTATTAACTTAGATGATACCCAAAAATAGACTTAGGAGGACATTTGCAAGCCATTTATTGAACAGTACCATTACAATAATGAAGTGGACATTACAAGAAGGGATTTAGAAACTACAAAGCAACTTCTAGAAGAGTCATTTTCCATGTTCGTTACAAGGTGGAGGGTTAAAGTTGCTCAAATGGTAAACAAGCCAACCGAGCAAGAACAAGTAGGTATCATTGTCAATAATATACTTCTCGCCTATAAAGCCCACTTGTTAACACAATATTTACCCACCTTTAGAGCTTTGGTTGCAACTACATCAAAAGTTGAAGATTGCATCCAAAGTCAATCATTTCAAGCTGAATTCCCCACCACTAACCTCAACAATGATGAGGAATCTAGTCCTAACTCAACCCTACCTTACCTCAACCCTAGAAGGCATGTCATGGAGTAGTTCAAGTTCAATTAATCTGACCTATCTATGATTGAATTCCAAGTCTAAACCTTAGTCTAAGTTTGAATCTTAAAAGTCTGAGTCCAAATCTGAGTCGGAGTCTGTCGTCTTATTTTTCTTTATTCTCATTGACCATAGCGATTCCTTTAATCATCTTGTAATAAAGTTTCCTTTATAGTAATGCACATACATTTTCTTTTCATCTTCCTTGTTTAGTCTAGCATGGATGAGCCATAAAAAAATAAAAGAAAAAAGAGAAAAAGAAAAAGAGGAAAAAAGAGATGAATGAACAATCAATTAAACCCACCACAATTAGCATAAATCAAAATTTGAGGTGCTTACAAATAAGCTATCGCTTCATCGGCTCCTAATCAAAGAAGTTCAAGTAATAGACCTCTCATCAAATAATTGAAGCACAAAGAGCAAATCAAATGGAATCACTTATTACACATTAGGTAATCAAACAATGCACCTCAACAAGGGCAACAAGTTTAGAAAAGACCTTTGTCAAATCTAGAATTCAAAGACCAGAGCCCCTCAAAGTAGCAACCTAAATCAGGGTGGAATAGTTTCTCCTAAAATTCATTAATGCAAGCTCGCTAAGCTGAAAACCAAAAAAGGGTGGCTTAGGCAAAAGTTAGAGTTGAGAAAAAGAGAGAGAGAGAGAGAGAGAGAGAGCTCATCTAAGTCATCTTTCCTTATGTCTGAAGTTGTCAAATCATCTTCAATCAATCTGTCATCCTTCTTAACTAGAGATTTATTCTCTAAGGATATACAATCTTCTATGCCTTTATCCTACAATAAGGGCATGTCTTCCTAGATCGTCATCTATTGCCAATCCATCCCGTTGTTTAGCTTAAAAGAGCTAAGGCACAATCCCTTATACATATCTCTAGTCTATCACATTCTTATCTCTCATTTGGAAGCATGATCCCCACTTTATCTTCTTCCACTAGCCCTTTAGCCATTCTTAAGGGCTTTTTATTTCAACTAGTGCAATTTACAATTAAGTGTCACTCTAAGAGTCTCTTCAATCTCAAATAACAAGAAAAGCTTGACTTGCTCTTTTCCATGATTCATGCTACAAAAAGCAAATCATACAACTTCCATGATTCTTTTCAGAAGTTTTAACCTACCTTCAGACCCAAAAGCCTTCATGAAGAAGCCTAAATCTAGAAGCCTTCATTAAGAAGCCCAAATCCAGAAGCCTTCATTAAGAAACCCAAATCCAAAAGCCTTCATCAAGAAGCTTAAATCTAAAAGTTTCAACCTACCTTCAAACCAAGAAGCCTTCGTTAAGAGGCACATGACCTACAAGCCTTCACCATGAAGCCCAAATCCAAAAGCCTTGCCATGAAGCCCAGATCCAAAAGCCTTCACCATGAAGCCCAAGACCAACAGCCTTTATCATAAAGCCTAAACCATAAAGCCCACTCCCAAAAGGCCTTCATTTATGAAGCCCATGATCTCCTTTAAGGCAACATCAGACTAAGCCTTTCAAATGGATTTCCTAATAAGACCTATCCTCCTTAGCCAAGATTTGTCCCTACAAGGACTAATCCTTAACCATAACTTTCAATGGGCAAACCAAGTCGAGCCACCCATGTTGACATTCCTGCACCCCTCGTCTTTTAGAGACATAACCTTCTCTAAATCTAACACTAAAGCTAAACTGATAACTTTGATCCTAATCCTTCTAATACTAAAGCCAAACAGATAGCTTTTATCCCAACTTTCCCAATCAACAAGGCCGAACAGATAGTTTTGTGTATAATAAAAAATAACAAAACAAAATAATGTCTATATTTTATGTTTTTTATTGGTGAACTCAAGTTAGTACCAAGAGTTAGAAATTAATTTTTTAACCTAATTTCCATATTTGTTTTTCCTTCTTTCTTTCCCTCTATTCTATTTTCGTATCTAGAAATCTTCTAAAATCTCTCTCTTTTTCTCTCAAAATCACTCTCTCTCTCTCTTAGAATCACTCTCTCCTCACTCTTATTTTCTATTTCTTGCTCTCCCCCTCTCTTTTTCCAAATTAATTTTTTGAAAATCCATGTCATTTCACTGTGAAGAATACTGATCAATCCACCACTGTTCTAGGTTAGCAATCGACAGCAATCACCCTAGACATCAACTGATCTATCAATCTCACTAGTAAGTTTTATCTACTTCTTTTTTTCTTTTGGTTTTTTTCAGATTAATTTGAAATGCATGTAATCAAATTTGGGTATGAACTTCCCATTTTGATATGGATTGTGACATTTGTTTAATTTTCCCGTTTTGATGTGGATTGTCAAATTTGGCCATAGATTTTTTATTTACAATTTTTAATTTTGCCATATTTGTTTAGGGTTTAGGATTTTAATTTGGTTTTTTAGTCAATAGTTTTAGTTTGTGCATTTTCTATTTGTAGTCTTCCATAGGATTTTCTGTTTGTATAGAAACCAACTTGGCAATCAATTCCTCAAAACAGATGGTTAGAACTAAGCAAGGAAAATTTATCAAATTGCAAAACCGATGACTGGTAAATACATAGAATTTACACAATATAAAAATACATAGAATTTACATAAAACTCCTAAAAATGATCCTCCCACATACAACCTAGAGCACATTTTACAACCAATGTATAGTAATAAAAACTTGCACTCAAAACTCTATACAAGAAATAGCCTCTAGGTTATGACAGTGAAGATAAAAGCCATGCTACATTTTCCAAAGGAGTGACAAGTGGGTATTCATATATACAACATTTTAATTTGATTTAAATTAATATTTCTGGTTTTATTTGTAAGTAATTAATAGCGAAGTAAAAAAAAATATCATACTAATGAATTAGAAAGACAAAAATGCTCATGGGGTAGTTTTTTTTGTTTTATTTTTTTTGTAAAGAAAGAAATGACAAGGGGTAATAGGTTTAGAAAATTTTTAGCTGTGGAAATTTTTTTGATTTTCTTGGCACACATTGTTTCTACATAATGTTAGCATTGTTATGGATGATTTTATAGATTTTGTGTATTTTTTATTGGGCATGATTTTGTAGATTTTGGATATTTTTATTGTACTAATGATATGTAAGGGAGGATAAATCATTAGACTTGATTTGTTTTTTCATTTATTCTATTATTCGATTTTATAACCTTTGACTATACAATTATTGCATTTGAAATTTCTAGCATTTTATAACCTGAGGTGCTCATATAGTGCAAATTAAGTAATAAAAATTATTTCGTTTTCCACTTGAATTAATTAAATATGTGGAATTTAGTGATTAGTTGAAGCAAGACTAAAATCTAACTATTGAAAAAACAAAAATTATTCTTAATGGATTTATCATAGTCAGAATGTATGTATGTATAGCCTTTAGTTAATGGGCCAAGCCTTTTAAATTTTGGGCATTACATTACATAAAAACTACTACATTTTCCACAATGGGCCTTGTCACATCTGAACCTTAGAGATATGACGGTCCTAGAACATAGTACCCATAGAACCCACTTACACATAAACAAATCATGCCTAGATCGTACCAAACATCTTACAATAACTCATTTAAAACATTTAGATGAATACCTTTAATTGCGGAAGTCTATAATTAAACATTACACATAAAATCCATAAGGAAAATAATATATCTCAAATGAGTATCAATCAACATTCCCAAAGCATCTAATGACAAGACTTCATAAAATAGCATTATTGATAACTTGGGCAAGGAATCCCCCAAGAGAAGTAGAATGCTTGAGCTATCACCTTGCCTCCTCACATTTGCTCACCCGGAATCACACAAGGAAAAGGGGTGAGATAGATGATCTCAATGAGTAAACGATAAGGCACATACATTATCACATATTCTTTTGAAATGGAAACACATAGCTTATACACATAGTTCATGATTTATAATTCATGAATCAAGTAACAATTTAGCAAGGGTTCAATTTGGCAAGTTTGCAGAAATCACACTTATAACTTTTAATGAGTAAAGGCTATTGCTCTTTC
This sequence comes from Reutealis trisperma, assembly GCA_947687605.1. Taxonomy (NCBI): domain Eukaryota; kingdom Viridiplantae; phylum Streptophyta; class Magnoliopsida; order Malpighiales; family Euphorbiaceae; genus Reutealis; species Reutealis trisperma. The sequence continues at coordinate 169,927 of CANTUT010000209.1, read as the reverse complement.
ACTAGAACTTATTAAGGAGAGGTGGCCTTATACCAAATTCCAACTCCTATCACTTATAAGGCATGAAGCTAATTAGGCTCCATGGCTAGAACCACCCCTTTCTAGCTGAGGTGGATACACTATCCCTATCCATTGGGTTAAGACCATGTGCACAGGTTTTGATGATTATCCACATCGGCACGAGGATTTTGCATAAAGGGTTAAAGGTGCCATAGCTAGAACTAATGGTAATCACAATTAACAATATCACATAAGGCAATAATAACATGCATCCCAATAACAATAATGGCTTGACTTTCGAACAAAAGATATAATGATAGTGTAGTTCTAGAAAGAATATAAGTTAAGGTGATAGTCATGAGAAATTCTCATTGGATAAACAAAATAGTTTTGGACCAAATGTCCTTTGGCAACCCAAGCTTTACAAAGAAATCACTTAATTAAATTTTAGGATAAAAGGAACTTAGGTTTCAAAGATTGCAAAGACTTACATAACAATATATCAAATTCTTATAACACAACATAATGTTGTTCATACTTATAACATGAACATGGTGTTTACTCACACTTGTAGAATGAATATGATGTTTACTCACCTTGAGGTTCCTTTGCTCGTAGTATACATAGTCCCTTCATACTTATAACATGAACATGGTGTTTACTCACACTTGTAGAATGAATATGATGTTTACTCACCTTGAGGTTCCTTTGCTCGTAGTATACATAGTCCCTTTGCACTTCTAAAGCTCCTCAAACTCTAACATAATATTTAGTTTAATATTTAGTATTTATTTACTCATAATGCTCCTATCCCATAACTACCCCATAAACATATAGCATACACATACAATTAGAGTTCACATATAGATGTACTCATCACTTACAGGTAACACATTGACTTTAAAAGTCTTGCATACTTAGGCCTTGTAGGCTCACATGAAAACACATTACAATTATATCAATACCTTTCTAAGGTCATCACAATATTATTACCTCAATATCAATTCACTTTAACAATTATCTTAATACATTTTACACTTCTATACATGTCAACTTAACAATTAACCTTTCAAATGTCATGCTTAACTCTTGTGATCCTTTTTATTAAATTATCACTTCATCAACTTATAACCATGTGTTCATCATCAAGTCATCATAACATCTAGTTCCAAATTTCCCAATCAAATTTACACTCTAATCACAATGTAAGGTTAAGATACCTTAAGTATACCAAAATATCTTTAAGCTTATCTAGGGTCATACCTTCAACTAACATGCAATTTTATCATTTATTATTCATACATATATGTCACTAATTATCAAAACAAATTACATAAAAATTATAACCATTGGGACAAAAATATTAATGTAGGCCGAATGTATCACCAAAGGAAAAATTAAATTATCTTTCTTTTTGCACTTTCCGTCTATTTCAGAAATATGTAAATACATGGTTTGAACCAAGATTTTTCATATAAACACAAAAAAAAATCATTTTGAAGTATTAATTCATGTGAATTAGCAACACATAGTATTGCTTATACATGAAAATTCAACTTTTGAATTATAGAGTATGAAACCATGAGCTTTTTTTTTGTCATTTCAGAAATATGTAAACATGTTGTTTAAACTATTATTTTTTTATTCAATCATAGAAAATATCAGTTTAGAACATGTCCCTACATGATTCGATAGCCATAGATAAATATTTATACAAAAATTTCCAAGTTTTAAGGTTTAGGTGAAAATCATGAGCTTTCACGCTTTCCGCGCTTTTTGTTCATTATAGCAATATACAGACACTTGATTCAAATCATTATTTTTCATCTAAACAAAACAAATATCATATTAGAATGCTTTCTCACATAAATCAGCAACCACATATTAATTTAATAATAGAATTTTTCAACTTCTAAGTTCTAGCACAAAAACCTTGAACTCTTTTATTTTCTGAAACTTTCCAATCATCACAGAAATATGTAGAAATATTATTTAATCCAATATTTTTCATCAAAACAAATCAAAAATCAGTTTAGAAAATAATAATGCATAAATTTCCCCCCTCTAGTGATGTTTATGCATAAAAATTGTGATTTTAAGTTATAAAATTCACCTTTGGAGGAATCTCGGGGAAAGATTTATGTTTTCAATAGAAAATAGATTTTCTCTCCCAAAAAATCACCCAAATAGAATTAAATCTATAAAATTCAATAATCAACTAGATCAAAATAATTTTCTAATAATTTATTTTATAGAAAACAGTTTAGAAATTGAAAGAGAAGAAAAACTTATGATTATGGTCAAGAAATCGCGAAACAGAAAGGTGTTTTCTTAATTTCGGTTGAGAGAAATATTTTGAGAGAATTTTTTTGCCAAGATACAAAAAACTAATGTGGTGGTTTCTGGAAGACCTAGGCTGGCTGAATTTTACAATATATATTAGGGTTTGGGTACAATTTTCACTAATACCCTTAATGAACTAAGTTAGGGAGATTTTAGTGTAGTGGGCTTTTGGGTACTTGGGCTTTTTATTTAAATTTTGAGCTGATTATAATTAAAAATAAAAAGAATATTTTTCTTATAATTTTTGTAATATTTTCCCCAAAATATTTATTTTAAAAATTATTTTAAAATACTCATAAAATCATTTTATGCTTAAAAATTGTCTTTATGCATGAAAATCCATTTTATTTGAAATAAATTCTTTTATGCAAATAAACTTCATGTAAATTATTTATTTCACAATAGCAACTCATATTATGCATACTAAATTAATTTAATATACCACATGCTCATCAATCACTTAGATTACTAATTTTCACAAAAGCACACACTTAACCTTAATAGTTCTAAATCAAGCAAATTATCCTAAAAATTTCTAGGGTAGATGTGGGTTGTTACATTCTCCCCCCCTTAAGATAAATTCATCCTCAAATTTTAAACCCTTACCTAACTGCTCTTGAAAAGTTGAGGATGCTTCTGCCACTTCTCTTCCTCTACTTCCCAAGTACACTAATCTATCCCATAATTTTGCCACTGGACCTTAATCATGGGTATCTCCTTGTTTCTTAACTTCTTCACTTGTTGATCCACTACAGCTATTGGTGACTCCTCATAGGATAGTTTTTTATCTAACAAAATGTCTGGAGGTAATGGAATGTGAGATGGATCTGACACATATTTCCTCAACATTGAGATGTGGAACACTAAATGCACATGCACCATATTTAGAGGCAGGGCAAGTCTATAAGATACCTCTCGAACCTTATCTAAGATTTTGAAAGGACCAATGAACCAAGTTGATAATTTCCCCTTCTTGTTGAATCTCATAACTCCTTTCATTAGAGAGACCTTTAAGAATATATGATCTCCCATGGCAAATTGGATTTCTTTTCACTTAGGGTTCGCATAACTCTTTTGTCAATTGAAGGCTGTCTTCAGTCGATCTTGAATTAATGGTACTTTCTCAGTAGTCTCCTTAAGTAATTCAAGCATTTCTACATGCTTGTCTTTAGGTTCAATCTAACAAATCAGAGAATGACATCTTCTTCCATACAATGCTTTGTATGGTCACACCAATGGACTCGATAGCTGTTGTTGTAGGCGAATTCAATCAAGGGTAAATACTTATCCCAACTACTGCCAATGTCCAAGACACATATCATTAGCATATCCTTGTGTGTCTGAATTATTCTTTCAGACTAGCCATCCATTTGGGGATGAAATGTCGTACTGAAATCTAGTTGTATTCCTAACACTTCTTGTAACTTTTGCCAGAACCTTGAGGTGAATTGAGTTCCTTAATCCAAGATGATAAAAATTCGCACTCCATGTAGTTTCATGATCTCATCTACATACAACTATGCATACTAAGCTGTAGAATATATGGTCTTAACTCTCAGAAAATGAGTAGACTTTATCAATCTATCCACTATGACCCATATAGAGTCATATCATTTGGAGATTCTAGGCAAGCCAACTATGAAGTCTATAGTGATGTGTTCCTACTTCCATTTAGGTAGTCAAATCTTTTGTAGCAATCCTGAGGGTCGCTGATATTCATACTTGACTTGCTGGCAAGTTAGGCAGGATGTTACAAACTTAGCCACATCTTTCTTCAGTCCCATACATGTAATGTCTCTAGATCTTTAGAGCAAACACTACTGCAGCCAATTCTAAATCGTGAGTAGGGTAATTCACTTCATGTCCCTTTAGTTGTCATGATGCATAGGCGATAACTTTACGATTTTGCATCAAGACACCCAAGTCCTACTCTTGAAGCATTGCAATAGACAGTGAACCCTTCTTCTCCTTCTGGTAATGTCAAAACTGGAGCCGAAATCAAACACTTCTTGAGCTTCTAAAAACTCTTTTCAAAGGAATTTTCCTAATTGAACTTAACTTCCTTTCTAGTCAACTTAGTCAATGAAGCTGCTATCTTAGAAAAGTCTTGTATGAATCTATGATAATATCCCTCCATGTCTAAGAAACTCCGTACTTCTGAAACTGTTGTAGGCCTTGGCTAATTTGCTACCGCTTTAACTTTCTTAGGATCAACTTAAATCCCTTCCTTACTTACTACATATCTAAGAAAGTTGATAGACTCCATCCAAAATTCACACTTGGATAACTTAGCATAGAGTTTGTGATCACATAACATTTAAAGCATGATCCTTAGATGTTCTTCATGTTCTTCTTTATTCTTTGAGTAAATTAAGATGTCGTCAATGAACACGATCACAAACTTGTCAAGGAATGGTTTGAACACTCGATTCATTAAGTCTATGAAAGCAACAAGAGCATTCGTCAAATCGAATGGCAAAACTGTGAACTCATAGTGTCCATATCTAGTACGGAAGGCAATCTTGCAAATATCTTCCCCTCAAATCTTTAATTGATGATAGCCAGACCTTAAGTCGATCTTGGAGAAGTGACCAGCTCCTTGCAATTGATCAAAAAGATCATCGATCCTCGGCAATGGGTATTTATTCTTCATAGTGACTTTGTTAAGCTAGCGATAGTCAATGCACATTCGAAACGAGCCATCCTTCTTCTTTATGGACAACACTAGAGTGCCCCATGGTGAACTGCTTGGTCTAATAAAACCCTTATCAAGTAGATCATGCAATTATGTCTTTAACTCCTTTAGCTCTATTGGTGCCATATGATATGGTGGTATCGATATAGGTTGCGTACCAGGTAGCAGTTCAAGGTTGAACTCGATCTCACGATTAGGTGGTAATCCGGGTAAATCTTCTGGAAAGACATCCATTAATTCATCCACCACTAGAATGCTCTCATCTTGAATGGTAGTTTCCTTATCAGTGTCGATTACATGGGCTAGGTATGCTTGGCATCCTTTCCTTAACATCCGTCTTGCTCCTAAGGCCGATATCAAGTTCAGAGGATTCTCATTCCTATCTCCTTGGTACACAAACTCCTTCCCATCTCTAGTTCAAAACTCGACAAGTTTCTTTCTACAGTCAATATGAGCTCCATGCTCATATACCCAGTCCATCCCTAATATCACATCGAATTCTAGTACATCCAATTCTAGCAATACTACTGAAAGTTTTTGTCCATTAATATCTACATCACAGCCCTTATACTCATACCTTACTTCCATCACTTCCCCTAAAGGAGTTGATATTACTATTGGTTCACTCATCAATTCCTTATCTATACCCAGGTACTTAGCAAAACAAGGTGACACAAAAGAATGGGTAGCACCAGAATTAATTAAACATTTTGCGCTAGAACTTTGGATGGGAATGATACCTGTGATGGCTGTGTGTGAATCATGAACCTCTTGCTGATTTAAAGCGAAGACTCGACCTTTGCCCTTATTCTCTATCATTAGTGCATTCCCAATAACTATTCCTTTGTCGTTGATTCTTGTCCTTGCGATTGGAATGGTCTAGCTAGTGGTGGTGCTATGCTCACATTCCCTTGACTCCTCTTTTTAGGACATCCTTTATAAAGTGTCCTATTTGCCAACACTTAAAGCATGCCCAGAATCTCTTTGGCAAATTCCAAGATGCTTCTTTCCACATTTGCCATAAGTGGGAAATTCTTGCTTAGTTTGATTGTTCTGTAGTTCAAAGGATGAAAATTCCTTCTTTGGGCCTCCTCACTTCCATGCTGTCCCCCATGACTTTTGTTCCTATGCCTTCCCTTCTAGTCTCGTTTAGCTCGTTTGGCTCTCTTTACCTTATACCTTTTCTCCATTATCTTGGCCTTATCTATGAGCTTGGCTAAGGTTGAAAACTCTATTGCTACCAACGAATTGAACAAAGGTGTGATTAGTCCTCTTAGGAAACAATTGATGTGATTTTCTTCAGTAGGAATGATGTTGACAGCAAATCGGCTAAGTCGATTAAACTCCTTAGCATAATCTGACACAGAAATCCTTGGCTTTTGCTTCAGTTGCTCAAATTGCAATGCTCTATCTTGCCTTTCTTCTTCTGGCAAGAACTGATCCATTACTTCTTGCTTAAACTCTACCCACGTAGGTGGGTCTACCCCATAAAGTCGTTCTTCAATACTTCTCTCATACCAATACCAAGCTTCTTTCTTGAGTTAAAGTCCTATCAACTTGATCACTCGGGCATCTGAGCAAGATAAATGATAGACTAGTTTATCCATCTCATCCAAAAATTCATGTGGATCATCTCCTTCCTCACCATAAAAGGTAGGCGGTTGCAACTTCTTAAACTTCACTATAGTCATCCCTTCATTAGGTAGCCGCTTCTCTCTCTCTGAGTAGGTGCCACTACCGTAGGTGGCATAACTCCATTTCTTTCTTGAGTTGGAGGTGCTTCTCGCCTTTGAGCCTGTAGCTCATCTAGTTCCTTACGAAAGTCTCTCATTTCCTCACACATGGTGTGCACTTCTTGCAACGATGCTTGTTCACTAGAGCCCATAGTTGGTGCCCTCGAGTTGGATCTTTCTCTTGACCATACAAGTGCAGAGGTAGCAATTGATGTAGTATCTGATATGACATCATTAATAGCCCTGATGGATTAAGCAGCTGTGTGAACCTTCTTCTTGGGAGGCATTCTGTCTATCACGATAAGGGAATTTAGTACAAATTCCCTAACCTAACCCCTTCAATCCCATCACTATACTAGCACACATCATCATGCATTTATCATATCACATCATTAAGCACATGTCATATATGTATCGCATATCATGTAGTTTTGCACATATCACATATCACATAGCTCTACACATATCGCACATCACAATCAAGTAGCATATATCTCATAATATAACATCATGTCATAATAATAAAAGAAATCATCTCTTACTAGGTAACTAGGCAATCAAGGAAAAATCATTCATATCATATAAAGTGCTATTGCGTTATGTCAGTCATCACCATCTACTCGACCTAGCTCTCGTGTCCACCTCTAGAGCAATCAAGAGCGACATGGCCACTGCTACCACATCAGTAGCAAAGAAGATCTCTATTTTGATGGCGATTAGTTGAAGACACAGACCTCACTGGCGAGTGGTCTCCTCCATGCTCAATAATCCCTTACTTGAGTTACTCCATATCCTCCCTTAGGGCATGAATCATAACTTTAAGACGTCGATTTTCCTCCTTCAAGTATGAGTAGTTATCCTCAAATTTTTGGAACTTACTATAAACCCAATCAAGATCTAAGCGCTCCTCAGGGTCCTCCTCTTTGTCAGGGGTCTCCTCCATTGTAGGGTGAATCACAAATAGGACTTTCTCAAACATCTTCGAGCAAGTCCTCTTACAGGTCACACAAGGTGCTTTGGGTCCCAGTCATCGAGCAGGTGTAATTTTCTTGGTCATCTATCAGAAAAATCATAAGCAAACAAAGAATAACAAGGATTTACTAAAATCTACTAGGATTTTCAAGTAACTATGCTAGCGATAGATAGCAAGTGACATGACAGGAAAATTCCTATTCTCTAGGATTATACTTAAGCAACTCATATAAAACAAGCCTAAAAAAAAAAAAAAAAAAAAAACTACAGCTCTGATACCACCATTTTCACATCCCAACCATAGAGATATGACGGTCCTAGAATATGGAGAGACATAAGGTCACCCACGCCCGTAAAACCCACTTACAAATAAATAAATCATGCCTAAGATCATACCAAACCTCTTATAATAACTCATTTAAAACATTTAAATGAATACCTTTAATTGTGGAAGTCTATAATTAAACATTACACATAAAATCCATCACTACAAAAATTTACCAATTTACTGATGGAAATTACTGACGAAACACAATCCATTACTAAATAATAACAGAATACTTTCCAGCAACATTTATTTCTTTACTGACCATTTACTGATAGAAAAGCAATATTATTGACCGAATACGGACAGAATATACTGACAGATAGCGACCAAAAATTTACCAACGGTTTAGTGACCAATTACAGATGAAAAATGAAACGCGGGAAAATTTTGGCGGCAATTAATACATTTATTGACAGATTACTAACGAAATTGTCAACTGCTATAGGCATTCCATTAGTAATCCTTCAGTAAATGAGACCATTTACTGACAGAATATCAACCATATTGAAAAATAGCGACAAAAGGGTTTCGCAGGAATCAAGATATTTATTGACGGATTACTAACGAAATGCCATGCGATGGTCGATTTTTCATCAGTAATCTGTCAGTAAATTTCAACTAATACTAACGGAATACTGACGAAAGTGAAAATAGGCGAGCTTTTTACTGCCTTAGCCTTTTACTGATGGATTACCGACGAAATTTTAATCCACGTGTCACTGTCCGTCAGAAATCCGTCAGTAATTATGAAATATAACCTGTTCACTTTCATTTTTCTTTCTTCTCTTTCTTCTTCTCTCTTCTCCTTTGTCGCTACTACTGCCGCTGCTCCCTGCCGCCCTCCTGTTCATCGGCCGACGTTCATCCCTCACTGGAGATTTTGTTTTTCCACCAGTATTTACATTATTGATTATGATTTTAATTGAATTTTAGTTTAGATTTTTGAGTTTTGGTTTAGATTGATTTTGTTGAAAATTTGTTAATTTGTTGTTTAGATTGTTTAGGAATTTGTACATATATATATATATATATATATATATATATATATATATATATATATATATATATATATATATATATATATATATATATATATATATGTATATATTGTTTAGAATTTGTATATATATATGTATATATATAAACAGTTTATATATATATATATATTACGTATATATGTATATATACACAGTACATGTGTACTGTGTATATATACATATATACACTGTTTATATATATATATATATATATATATATATATATATATATATATATATTGATATGTGTATATATCCTAATAAATTTTTTAATTTAAGATATTTTATATTTTTAAGCATAATAAATTTTTTATTAATTTATGATAGTATTAAATAAATATGGTGAAATTATTTAATTAAATTATGTTAGAAATTATTTTAATTATCTTGGTTTTATCAATAGAATTTTAATTTTGTTTCAGATAATTAACTTGTGAGCCAACAATATAAATTGGGTTCTCACTTCAAGAGGTTCACACTATAATTTAATTTATTTATACTAATATAAAAATATAATAATTTGGAATGTAATGTTATTTTAATTATCTTATGTATAATTTATAGTTTGCCATGTATATATATATATGTATATATTGTTTAGAATTTGTATAAATATATGTATATGTATAAACATTTTATATATATATATATATATATATATATATATATATATATATATATATATATATATATATATATATATATATTACTGATATTGTATATATACACAGTACACATGTGTACTATGTATATATACATATATACACTGTTTATATATATATATATATATATATAAATTTATATTGATATGTATATATATCCTAATAAATTTTTTATTAATTTGTGATAGTATTAAATAAATATGGTGAAATTATTTTATTAAATTATGTTAGTAATTATTTTAATTATCTTGGTTTTATCAATAGAATTTTAATTTTGTTTTAGATAATTGACGTGTGAGCCAACAATATAAGTCGGGTTTTTACTTCAAGAGGTTCATACTATAATTTAATTTATTTATACTAATATATAAATATAATAATTTAGAATGTAATGTTATTTTAATTATCTTATGTATAATTTATAGTTTGTCATGTTTATTTATAAATGTATATCAAAAAATAAATGTTGGGATGTGAATTTGTAAATTGTAGTTGATTTTTGTATTGTAATATAATTTTTAATTATGTTTTAAAATTAATGTGAATTTATAGATGTATATGTATGTGACATAATTTTAGTTTTATTTAAATAAATCTCTTAATAATACTGATAAAATGATTAATAATTTTATATTTAATCATGCCATAAAATGTGAAATTTAATTTTTATGAATTTCGTAAAATACCAAAAATTCTCATCACATTGAAAAATTAAAAAAATCCACAAATATTCTACTAAAAATTATATGTTATATATGCATTTTATAAAATACAGAAAAATAAGAAATTGCAAATAGTTAGGAGTAAAAATATTTGACGAAAAATAAAAAGAAAGTAATCATGTCATAAAAAGTGAAATTTATTTTTTATGAATTTCATAAAATACTAAAAATTCTCATCACATTAAAAAATTAAAAAAAAATACAAATATGCTATCAAAAATTGAAATATAAATGCATTTTATAAAATGCAAAAAAATAATAAATTGCAAATAGTTAGGAGTAAAAATATTTTGCTAAAAAATAAAAATAAAAATAAAGTAATCATGCTATAAAAAGTCAAATTAATTTTTTATAAATTTCATAAAATACTGAAAATTCTCATCACATTAAAAAAAAATTTCACAAATACGCTAACAAAAATTGAAATATAAATGCATTTAATAAAATATAAAAAATAAGAAATTGCAAATAGTTAAGAGTAAAAATATTTCGACGAAAAATAAAAGGAAAGCAATAAATTAAAAATTTGCCATTAAAAATTAAATTTCAAATACATTTCATAAGATTTAAAAAAAAAAAGGACAAATATTCTCTTAAAGGAAAAATAATCTATAAAATATAATAATACATAACAGTTTAATTAATGCTAACAAATAATTAAAATTCAAATATTCAAAATTAAAATGATTAAGAAGAATTTTAATAAATTTTTTTCCTAAATGATATAAAAAATATATCTAATATAATATTAATATTTTTATTATTAAGAAATAATATATATGTGTGAAATTATGATATGGTAAAAAAAAAGGAAAAAAGTATAATATATTTATGAATTTATATTGTATTCAGCAACATTTTGCATTTATCTTGTGAATTTATTTTATTAATTTTAATTATATATTCTTATATTATGATGTTGCAATTGTTATTTGCATGGTGAATCTATACCATCTTGTTATTAAATGAATTTAAATGATTTTAATTTTATTTTTGGAATTTTACAATCAAATGTCCAAAAATATTATTAATTAAAATGATTAACTTATTTAGGATTAACCGTAGATCCTATTTGATGTCCTCCTCATCGGATGGTGAGAGGATATCGAATTGTCCAAATTGGGCAGTTTAAAGATCTCGTTGTCTGTGTAACTGTCTATGTATATTCTTATTTCATACAAATGTCTGAAATTTTGATACTATCTTTCACGATGTTCTCTTAGTGCACATTGAAATAATGTCCTGATTATGTGGATTTTTTTAAATGTGGTGCACTAGGAGAACTATAGGGAGATGTTGCCAAAATTTCAGCGTATGTATAAGTGTAGAATGTAACAGTAACAATTGTGTAGCAATAAGTTTCTAAATGGGTTAGGTTCTTACCTTATAGGGAAGGAGATATAAGGATGCAGAATTAGATTTTGTGAACTTAATTAAAATTATAACCAAACATATAAGTTTAAATGTAATTTTGTTTGTGTGATATAAAAAATAAATTAATACTGTTGAATGTACAGGAAATAATTATGAGGACCAATAGGAATTGGATGTACTATAGACTTACTGATGGGTATTTGAATTCGAAATTCTTAGAGGGTTTAGACCAATTCATGCAATTCGCGATATCTCAGCCACAGTGTATGAGTGGGACTAGTGTTCGATGTCCTTGTAACCATAAAAAATGTTAGAATTAAAATTTCCTTAAGCTAGATACTATCTAGTTGCACATTCTGAAGAAGGGTTTTGTACTGGGGTATTATGAATGGTATTTGCATAGTGAAGTCAGTGGGTTTGGATCTTCAACCACAGTAGAAGTAGTAGTTAAAGATACTGATAGTTGTCCTCTAACTACATACCATAATATGTTAATGGATGCCACTGGGCCAGATTTTAATTGGGATCGAATGGAGGAAGTTTCAAATCCGATTGCTCATAAACTATATGACATGTTAGAGGCAGCTAACAAAGAATTATGGCCTAGCTATGAGAAACAGTCTAAATCATCTGCTGTTGCACAACTTTTGAATATCAAGTCAGAACACCATCTATCTAAAAAGGTGTTATGATGACATATTGCAATGGTACAACGAGTCGTTGCCTATAGATAACACAATGGTTGATAGTTTCTACAGCATGAAGAAGTTAACGCAGGGTTTAGGCCTTCCAGTCAAGAAAATTAATTATTGCAAGAATAATTGCATGCTTTATTGGGGTGAAGAAAGTAATCTAATTGCATGTAAGTTTTGTGATTGGCCAAGATATAAGTTAAGACATAGGGATGCATGTCCATCGGAAAAAAATATTCCATATAAGATTATGTTTTACTTCCCTCTGACTCTGAGGCTGTAGAGATTATATGCCTTTAAGGCAACTGCAAAGCATATGAGGTGGCATACGGAACATACAAAGGAAGATGGGGTCATGAGTACTTTTTCTTGTCTGTAATAGTTCCTGGACCAAATAATCCAAAACAAAAGTTGGATGTATTTTTGCAGCCTTTGATTATAGAATTGCTATGGTTGTAGGATATAGGTGTTGATATGATGTGTCTATAAAGCAAAATTTTTAGATGCGAGCTACTCTAATGTGGACTATGAGTGACTTTCCTACGTACAGTATGTTGTCTGGTTGGAGTACTCAGGGTAGACTTGCATGTCCATATTGTAAGGAATTGACAGATTCTTTCAATCTTCCTAAAGGGGGTAAGCAATCATGGTTTGATTGCCATCACAAGTTCTTACTACTTAATCATCCTTTTAGATGGAACAAAATAGCTTTCATAAAAAATAAAGCTGTTTGAGCAACTGCTCTGCCTATACGCTTGGGAATTGAATTGTTGCAAGAAATAACTAGTTTGAAATTGATGAGGGTGACTAAAGTAGGAGCTGATGATGTGAATGCTCAAATTGCAAAGCGAAGCGGATGTGGATGGAAGAAACGAAGTATATTTTGGGATTTACCATATTGGAGGACTAATCTGATTAGACATAATTTGGATGTCATGCATATTGAGAAGAATGTATTTGAAAATATATTCAACACAGTAATGGACATCCTAGGGAAAACCAAAGATAATCCTAAATCCAGACAAGACTTGAAATAGTTCTATCTCCATAAGGAGTTAGAGATGGATGAAGTGTCTGGAAAATATCCTAAAGCAAAATATGTGTTCCATAAGCAGGCCAGACAAGTCTTATGGGAATGGCTGAAATGTTTGAAATTTCCTGATGGGTATGTGTCTAATATGGGTTGATGCATTGATATGTGAAAACTAAGATTATTTGGGATGAAGAGCTATAACTGTCATGCTTTTATGCAACACTTGCTTCCTATTGCATTCCGTGAAATTTTGCTGAAGGATGTCTGACAACCATTGATAGAGTTGAGTTTATTTTTCAAAGAACTCACTTCAACACTTCTTAGGGAAGAAGACATGGTGAGGCTTGAAAATACCATTCCACTCATCTTGTGTAAACTAAAACGTATTTTTCCTCTAAGTTTCTTTGACTCCATGGAGCATCTACTAGTACACCTTGCTTACGAAGCTCATATAGTGGGTCCAGTTCAGTACTGATGGTTTTATCCATTTGAGAGGTAAAATATTTGCCGATTTTAATATTTACAATGACATGCACTCATTTTTACTCAAATGTTGTAATCTATGATATTTACTTACTGTAGATTTAATGGACATTTGAAACATAATGTCAAAAATAAAGCAAGAGTTGAAGGCTCCACTTATAATGCATACTTAGTTGAGGAAGCTTCATCATTTTACTCTTATTATTTTGAACCCCATGCCTATACAAGGCATAGGAGAGTAGCTCGAAATGATGATGGTGGAAAGCTGAAGGAGCAAATATGCCTAGTAATTTATCAATATTCACTCATCGAGGGAGACCGTTTGGTCGACCTTAAACAAGATTGATGACGAATGAAGAATATAAGGCGGCTCAATCCTACATTCTTCTTAATTGCTCCGAAGTTGCAAAATACATCGAGTAAGTTACAACTTAATTAAAATAACTCATTCATCATTCTGCATAGTTTCCTTTCCGTTTTACTTATTATTTTCCTTATGAATGAAGCTTATACATTGATATGTTGAAGCAAACTGTGCCAAATATATCAACAATTGATATAGATAAAAAATTAGAGATAGAATTTGCACACTGGTTTCATTCATATGTAAGTATAATGTAGTACCATTACTTAAAAAATTAATCTTAAATTTCTATCATATGCAATCAAATTGATAGGTTTATTTTTGTCATAGGCCATTGATCCTACGAATAGAATAACAAATCAATTCATTATTGATCCATCCAAGGGTCCGTTATGATATGTTATGACCTATCCTATTTTCTTTATGAACGGTTACAAGTTCCATACCAAAAAGTGAAGTTCAGGTAGGTCATCAATAAATAGTGGCGTATGTATAAAGGGTTCCAATTACAGTGAGAATGCATTTGACTATTATGGTCGATTAACATATATAATGCAATTGGAATACCTTGCACTTCTAATTAAGAGGACTATTTTGTTTAAGTGTGAATGGTTTGATCTAACGCTAAATGTGGGAATGAAAGTTCATGAGCAAAATAATCTTGTTGAAGTCAACCATAGGCGGCAATTCAATAAATACGAGCCATTTATACTGGCAATGAAAGCTTGTCAAGTTTATTATATTTCCTATCCGAGTCTACGATGAGATAAAGCATTGGTGGGCAGTATGCAAGATTAAAGCTAGATCAGTCATAGAGATTAAGGAGGGTAGTGTAATAAATACAACATCAGAAGAACCATTTCAAAATGACAAAGTTGATGAGCCTATACTCGAAGTTAATGATGATGAGCCTCTTGCAACTTTAAATGATCCTGAAGAGCTATTAGTTGATATGGATGACAAAGATGATAATGATACAGATGATGAATCCAAATTTGATTCAGATGTCGAGACGTCTGAGGCAAACATAGATGAAGATGAGCTCGAAGAAATAGATTATGAATAAATGTATTGTGTACTTATTTCCTATGGATTTTTCCTAATTGTGTAAGAGAATATTATTTTTACATTTAAAATGTTACATTATATTTCAATGAAGTCATTTTTAACTTGTGTTGTAATTTTTTTTTAAATATTTACATTATTATATAGTGATTACGTCATATTAATTTTTTGGTATTTTATTTGTGTGGATGTATTTTTTATGTAACATTAAATAATGAATGAATTTATTAAATTTTACTAAATATATAGATGTCAACTCCGAGACGTGTACCGACTCCTGGAGATACTCCTAGTAGTAGTACATCGACGTCCCGAAAATGGCGTCGCTCACAGGAAGGGCCTACTACCACTAGTGATCTTCCCACTGTCGTTTCTTCTTTATCATCTTTCTCGCCTTCTATACGACCTACATTCACCTTTTCGACCGTCACCACACATATCCCTTTATCTGTTCCTCCTCCTATATCTACTAGTTCATCCATCGATCCTATATTTTCATCATCTTTCATTATTCCTTCTTCCATTTCCCCTCTATCCACTATGCCTACTTCTGTTACCCCTCCATCCACTGTCCCTTCTTCAGTTATTCCTTATGTTACCCCTTCATCTACTATTCCTTCATTTACCCCTCCATCTACTATTCCTTTAGTTACTCCTCCATCTACTATTCCTTCTGTTATCCCTCTATCCACTGTCCCTTCACCTATTTCTCCATCTACCCGTCCTTCATTTTCTACACCTACCGCCATTACCTTTACAGCAGCTCCTACCACTACTTCAGCATCTACCACTGCCCAACCAGTCCAGCTTTCAGATTCGAGGGGTAGGCGGCATATCACATTGTAAGGAGACGTTTAAGTACTATATTTCTTAAGATAATTTTTAATTTATAATATCTTATATTTCATTTAACTAACATTTAAGTTTTTTAATTGCAAAATATATCCGCTAGATGCAACGTGGATGATATATAAGATATTCAAGAACCAGCTGAGACCTAAAGGCAGGAGTTGGAAATCAGTGCCTCAAGAGACAAAAGAGTTCTACTAGAAGGAGTTTCAGGTAATGAATAATTTATTATATAGAATTCAAATATATATATATATATATATATATATATATATATAGAAAAAAAACTAGCTTATAATATTATTGTAAATTAAGAAAATGTCAACTATAATTGCCTAATAAATTATAACAAATTGATATCAATATTTTTTATGGTAATTGATATTAATATTTAATATGGGGTTTTCATTACATATATATAATTTTAGTTTCAAAAAATACAGACATATATATATATATATATATATATATATATATATATATATATATATACAATAAACTGTAATAATATATAATAAAATATAATATTTTGTTAGTAATATGTATTAAATAGATACATAATATTAGTAAATCAATTTTGTATTTTATATAGTAATTATTATTTATTATTTATATAATAACTTGTATTTTTGCCTTTTTTTTTTTACAGAAGTATTTTTACTGGAATCTCGCTATATCATAGATGGTGAAGATACTTTTTTTAGGAAGGCTGCAATTCGGTACAAGAACTTCCTCTACGATGTCAAGAAAAAGGGGAAGAGAGAGACGTGGATCCCTCAGGAAACATGGGATGCTTGGAAGAAACACTGGGATTCTTTGGAACATAAGCAATTATCCCAGAAGGCATCCATGAATAGAAAGTCAGTAAAAAGGCGGTCTAATGAGTGGACCGTCTAAGCATACTGGAGGGTCTGTCCTTGCTGTAGAGCATGCTAAGAAATTGGTAAGATGTTGATTTTTTTTTATAATAAGTAATTAAATCGTATGTATTTTAAAAATTTATTTTTTTAAGTTATTAATTTCATATTTTTTTATTTATTAAATGTGGGATGATACATTTAATTTTAACAAAGAAATGATCTTGGTCGAGACCTTACTCCTGAGGAGATCTTCATCCGCATCCACATGAGAAAGGAAGACCAGCAGACTTTTATCGACCAGCGCTCCTAGCGGATTTATGTAAGTTTTAATTATAATTTTTTCCATTAAAGTACATTAAAAATTTTAAATGCTAACTACTATTATATTGAAAACAGGAGGATCTCGAAAACCTTCACAAGCAGATGTCTCAGTTGGCTCCTGAATCTACTGAGCCAGCTCAAGTAGATGAGTTTCAGCTATATTTCAGAGCTATTGGGGGTCGAGAGAAGGGTCTAGTCTATGGGATGGGATCGATGGCTCGCTCATTTGGAGATCCTGGAGCCAGTTCTTCCTCAGCTCCACCACCACCACTGCCGCCTATAGTTGAGCATATGCAGCATTAGATCTATAGGTGAGTAGCTCAGATACGGGAAGAGATGCAGCGGACAATCCAGGAGCAAGTCCGCCAGTAGGTCGAGCTGCAGATGCAGCAGTTCTTCTCTAGATATTTTGCTGGCAGTGCTGCTCCTCCACCTATTCCAGCACCGGCTTCTACTACTTCTGACCAGCACACTTCACTTGGAGATGCTTATATTGTTGCTGCTGATGTGTATATAGTATATCTAGAGCATAGCTAGTATCATGCTGAGGGCTACAAGGAGGATGATGCTCAGGACCATGATCAGTTATTTTTTTAGTTTTTTTAGTTTAGTTATTTGTAACATTTATATGATGTATAGTATATTACATTTTTTGTAAATAATATTACTTTTTATGGAATGAAAATTTTTTATATTCACATTATGTATTAACTTATAATTTTCTAATTAATATATATTATATAAAATTAATTTATTACATAATAAAAATTATTTAAAAATTATTTTTAAATTTACTGATGGAAAATATTTTTAAATTATTTTTTAATATATTACTGACAATTAGCGACCATTTTATATAAAATAATATTTTATTTATGTTTACTATATTGACGAATTACTAATGGTGAAATTAAAATATTATTTTTTACTAAAATTTACTGATGGATTACTAATCGCTTAGCCATAAAATATTATTTTTTTATAGTTATTTTACTGATGGATTACTGACCGTGATATTAAAATATTATTTTTGCGTTAAAATTACTGAAGGATTACCGACCCCTTTTGTCATAAAAAATTAATTTTTAGTTCATTTACTGATAGATTACTGACCGTAATTTTAAAATATTATTTTTTGCTGAAAATTACTAACGGATCGCTGACCGAAAATAATATTTAATTATATTTTAATGACGGATTACCAACAAATTACTGACAGATTGATATTTTTAGCGACGGATCACCGACAGAATAGTAATATAGGCAATCTTTTTTCAGATGAAATCATCGACCGATTTCTATAAAATACTGACCGAATTCCATTGGTAAATTTAGTGATAGAATATTTTTCCTGTTGCTAATTATTTACTGACTATCGTTTTAACAACGGATATGTTTCGCCCTTAATCCGTCAGTAAATTCATTTATTGACGGATTTTAAGTTATTACTGATGGATTTTTCCGTCGGAAATTTACTGGATTTTTGTAGTGCATAAGGAAAATAATATATCTCAAATGAGTATCAATCAACATTCCCAGAGCATCTAATGACAAGACTTTATAAAATAGTATTATTGATAACTTGGGTAAGGAATCCCCCCAGCGAAGTAGAATGCTTGAGCCATCACCTTGCCTCCTCACATTTGCTCACTTTGAACCACAAAAGGAAAAGGGGTGAGATAGATGATCTCAATGAGTTAACGATAAGGCACATACATTATCACATATTACTTTGAAAAGGAAACACATAGCTTATACACATAGTTCATGATTTATAATTCATGAATCAAGTTACAATTTAGCAAGGGTTCGATTTGGCAAGTTTGTAGAAATTACATTTATAACTTATAGTGAGTGAAGGCTATTGCTTTATCACTTGAACTTACTAAGGAGAGGTGGCCTTATACCAAATTCCAACTCCTATCACTTATAAGGCATGAAGCTGATCAGGCTCCACAGCTAGAACCGCCCCTTTCTAGCTGAGGTGGATACACTACCCCTCTCAATCGGGTTAAGACTATGTGCACAAGTTTCGATGATTACCCACATCGGCACAAGGATTCTGCATAAAGGGTTAAAGGTGCCATAGCTAGAGCTAATGGTAATCACAATTAACAATATCACATAAGGCAACAATAACATGTATCCCAATAATAATAGGGGCTTAACTTTCGAACAAAAAATACAATGATAGTGTAGTTCTATAAAGAATATAAGTTAGGGTGATAGTCATGAGAAATTCTTATTGGAAAAACAAAATGGTTTTGGACCAAATGTCCTTTAGCAACCCAAGCTTTACAAAGAAATCACTTAATTAAATTTTAGGATAAAAGAAACTTGGGTTTCAAAGATCGTAAAGGCTTACATAACAATATATCACATTCTTATAACACAACATAATGTTGTTCACACTTATAATATGAACATGGCATTTACTCACACTTGTAGAATGAATACGATGTTTACTCACCTTGGGGTTCCTTTACTCCTAGTATACGTAGTCTCTTTGCACTTCTAAAGCTCCTCAAACTCTAATATAATATTTAGTTTAATACTTAGTATTTATTTACTCATGATGATCCTATCCCATAACTACCCCATGCACATATAGCATACACATACAATTAGAGTTCACATATAGGTGTACTCATCACTTGCACATAACACATTGACTTTTAAAGTGTTGCATACTTAGGCCTTGTAGGCTCACATGAAAACACATTACAATCATATCAATACCTTTCTAAGGTCATCACAATATTATTACCTCAATATCAATTCACTTTAACAATCATCTTAATACATTTTACACTTCCATACATGTCAACTTAACAATTAACCTTTCAAATGTCATGCTTAAATCTTGTGATCCTTTTTATTAAATTGTCACTTCATCAACTAATGACCATGTGTTCATCATCAAGTTGTCATAACATCTAGTTCCAAATTTTCCAATCACACTTACATTCTAATCACAATATAAGGTTAAGATACCTTAAGTATACCAAAATGTCTTTAAAGTTATCTAGGGTCATGATAAGTGTTGAAAACACTCTATTTTGTCCCTTGTTCTTAATGTATTTTATGCCTCCAATTGAGTTTAATTGGTTTGTTTTAATGCTTTCATAGTTCTTTTAGTTAATCCAGTGTTAAAAGATGCCATGATTTGAATATGGTCCGAGACAGTGAATGATCCACGTCAAAATGTTGATTTTTTGGAGCAATGGCAACCGGTTGAGCCACAGCTGGTATTCTAGTCGTGTGATAAGAGCAAAGAGAAAAATCATCTAGTAGCCTCCCATGGGTGGAGCCATGGCTGGGGTTTCACCCGTGGGAGGATACGTTTTCTCATATTCATGTTGCCACGGCTAGAACTCCAGCTGTAGGTCCAGTGGTGCATGTCAGAAAATCTAGAATTATAAAAAAAGATCTGACAACGTTTTGAAAGAAGAAGAAAAGGGGAGGACAAAGCGAATTAGTGAAAGAATAAGAAGAGGAAGAAGACATCGAAGATCAGAGAAAAAAGAATAGGATTTCTCGGCATTTAATTCATGAATTGTTTGAGAATTCTTATTTCTTTAATTCTATCTTTAGTTCCAATGTGTGATACGAACTAAATCTTTCCAATTCGGGTATTGATGAACCCTAGAACCTTTTGTATAGATTGAATTACTTATCATTCAATTAAATCATTCTTTAAATTGTTTTATCTTTATGAATATTATTGTTTAAATTCCAATTAATAATTGCATGATTATTAGTTGGGGTTTGTTTTCATATAATTGATTAGAGATAACTTTATATGAATGGATCACTCATAAAGATTGAGAGTTGATTGGGACACTAGAGATAGGATTACAAGACTCCTTTGGTGGATAGTTTCTTGAATTTATAGCATGACCTAATTGAGTTTGCTTGAGAAGAGATTCCTTGCATTCCTTTGAGAAATAGGGATTTAATTACTCGAGAGAGATTTTTATCTAATTTAGTGAAACGCCAATTCAATTTATGGAATGAATTTAATTGATGTGTAGTTCATGATATACAATTAGGGGGTAGGGGGATTCAATACCTGAATGGGCTTTTATTTTTTATTTCTTCTCCTTTTTCCTTATTATTATTTTACTTAATTTATATTTTAATTTAGTTGAATACAATTATAATCATTTTCATCGACACCAATTTGATTCACTAAACATTAGCAACATTTAAAGCTAGTACTTACCTAAGGTCTCTAGTGGAACGATAACTCATTCACTACTATATTACTTATGTGATTTGTACACTTGCAGAGTCTGTATCAAGTTTTTGGCACCGTTGTTGGGGACCTTTTTAAAGTAATATTAGCAATAGAATTGAAGCTAGTTATTTAGTTTTTATTTTTATTTATTATTTAATTTTGTTTTGGTTTTCTTTGTGAAATTTTCTTTTCAGGTACCTTTTTTTGTTTATGACCAGAGCTAGTTCCTCCAATCTACTTGAATTTGATCTAGAGTTAGAGAGAACAATGAGACAAAAGCGAAAGGAGGAATGGGAACTGGCTTTGGTGAGAGAGGTAGCAGACTTGGAAGGCATTGATTCAAAGGAAGAGGTTGAAATAATGGCAGAAAATCAGCCAAGAACCATACAAGAATATGCAAGGCCCACTCTTAATAGGGTCGACTCAAGTATACGGAGGCCAATGGTCGCTGCAAATAATTTTGAAATTAAGCCGAATATGATACAGATGGTGCAGTAAACTTGCCAATTTGATGGTCTCCCAGATGAAGATCCTAATGCTCATCTTGAGAACTTTTTAGAGATTTGTGATACATTTAAGATCAATAATGTCTCAGATGATGCGATTAGGCTGCGCTTGTTTCCTTTCTCACTCCGGGGCAAACTGAAGAAATGGCTCAAGTCTTTCTCAGCCGATACTTTCACTACATGGACTCAACTGGTAGAGAAATTCTTAAAGAAATATTTTCCACTATCCAAGATTGCTAAGTTGAGGAACAACATAACTTCCTTTCTTCAGCAAGATGGTGAGACTCTTTATGATGTGTGGGAAAGATTTAAAGACTCGTTGAGAAAGTGTCCGCATCTTGGCCTTCCACTATGGCACCAGATTCAAACCTTTTATAATGGTTTAAACTATACAAGCAAACAGTCCATCAATGCAGCAGCCGGTGGTTCCATCAATAATATGACACTTGAAGAGGCAAGGGACTTGATTGAAGATATGGCTCTCACAAACTATCAGTGGCAGGTCCCTAGAGATCAGAGAAGGATTGGCAGAGGTGGTTCACATCAGGTGGACCCAATTGTTGCATTGACCACTCATCTTAAAGCCATGAATAGAAAAATGGATTCCTTGACGGCATCTTCATCAGTAAGACAAGCTCAAGTGATGTGTTATGATTGGTGTGGGGGAGGACACCAAATTCAAGATTGCCAAAGTGGTAATAATTTCACCAAGCCAGAGCAAGTAGATTACATGGGAAACGCTACAAGGCAGCAGAACAACCCCTATAGCAATACATATAATCCAGGGTATAGGAATCATCCTAATTTCTCTTAGGGTAATTAGTCTAACCCGAGACCTCCTCCTGGATTTCAGTAACCTTCCCAGTCACAAGCTCCTCCACCTCCTAAAAGAATTTCTTTGGAGGAAACCATGATGAAGTTTATGGAGTCTAATGAGCAGAGACATAAAGATACTAAGACAGCACTCTGAAATCAGCAATCATCCATTCATAATTTGGAAAATTAGATGGGGCAGTTTGCCAAGTTGCTTAGTGAGAGGCAATAAGGGAGTTTACCTAGCAATACCGAGGCAAATCCTAAGGAGCAGCTAAAGGCAATTACCTTGAGGATTGGAAAACAAGTTCAAGAGAGTGTTGTTGTAGAGCAAGAAGTGGAAAGGAAAGAGGATAAGGCACTGGGTGCCAAGGAAAAGGAAGCTGAAAATGAGGTTGCAGTGGATGATGAGACAGAAAAGGAGAAAGTTACACTAACACCTACACCGCCAATGAAAGAGTATCGACCTCGAGTACCTTATCCTGCATGATTGCAAAAGGATAAGCTTGATGCCCAATTTGGTAAGTTTGTTGAACTCTTTAAGTAACTTCATATTAATATACCATTTGCTAAAGCTTTATCACAAATGCCCAAATATGCTAAATTTTTGAAAGAGCTCCTTTCTAAAAAAAGAAAGCTCGAGGAGGTGTCATTTGTGCATTTGTCGAAAAAGACTTCGGCATTTTTGCAAAAACGGTTACCCAAGAAATTAAAAGATCCTGATAGTTTCACTATCCCATGTTTTATAGGTAACCTTGAGATGGAAAATGCATTAGCTAACTTAGGGGCTAGCATAAGTTTTATGCCCTACAAGATGTTTAAGGAATTGGGAATTAGGGAACCCAAACCAACACATATGACCATTCAGTTAGCTGATAAGTCAGTGGTACACCCTCAGGGGATTATTGAGGATGTATTAGTGAAAGTTGGGGACTTTATTTTTCCTAATGATTTTGTAATTATTGATGTGGATGAGGATGCAGAGGTATCGCTTATTTTAGGTAGACCATTTTTAAATACAACCCGTGCCCTCATTGATGTCCATGATAGTACTTTAACTTTAAGAGTGGGTAATGAACAAGTTGTCTTTCATATTCCTAATGCAATGAAACACCCACTTACACTGGATGAGGCAGATTCATGCAATGATATTCTTGAGCATGAAACCATCAATTTTGTTACCAACATTTTTTCCAAGGATCCCCTTAAGTTGTGTTTGATACAGGAATAGGTCATGGATCAGGAAGCAAGGGAGCAATTGGTGTACTTGGAGGTAAACAAGCCATGCAAAAAGGGGGTAGTTGAATCTATTGATATGCACAAAGAGAAAAAAATGCAACCATCCATCATTGATCCTCCAATTTTGGAGCTCAAGCGGCTCCCTTCCCATTTGGAGTATGCGTTCCTGGCTGAAAATGTGAAATTGCCTGTAATTGTGAATGCTAATCTTTCTAAAGTACAAAAGGCAAGGTTATTAGAGGTCTTAGGAATGCATAAAAAGGCTATAGCATGGAAAGTTGCAGACATCAAAGGCATTAGTCCTTCTTTTTGTACCCATAAGATTTTATGGAAGAAGAGTTCAAACCTATGGTGCAAACCCAAAGGCGTCTCAATCCTAAGATGAAGGATGTGGTAAAGGCTGAGGTGATCAAGCTCCTCAATTCAGGAATTATTTATCCCATCTCAGATAGTTCTTAGGAGTCCAGTTCAGGTGGTACCAAAGAAAGGGGGCATGACTGTTGTGCCTAATGAAAATGAGTTGATTCCTATGAGGACTATAACGGGATGGAGGGTTTGTATTGATTACAGGAAGCTAAATGATGCAACAAGGAAAGATCACTTCCTGCTCCCTTTCATTGATCAAATGTTGGAGAGACTTGCTAGACATCAATTCTACTACTTTCTGGATGGATTATCAGGGAATTTTTAGATCCCTATAACTCCAGAAGATCAGGAGAAGATCACATTTACATGTCCTTATGGGACTTTTGCTTATAGAAGAATGCCATTTGGACTATGCAATGCGCCAACAACTTTTCAAAGGTGTATGATGGCTATTTTTTATGAGATGGTTGAAGATATTATAGAAGTCTTTATGGATGATTTCTCTGTGTATGGTGATTCCTTTGAAGGTTGTTTGGAGAATTTGGAGCAGGTACTTGCAAGATGTGAAGCAACCAATTTGGTTTTGAATTGGGAGAAATGTCATTTCATGGTGCAAGAAGGTATTATTTTGGGGCACAAAATCTCACATGAAGGCATTGAGGTGGATAGAGCAAAAATAGAAATTATTCAGCAACTTCCACCACTAACTTTAGTTAAATCAATTCGGAGTTTCCTAGGTCATGCTGGATTCTATAGAAAATTTATCAAGGATTTCTCCAAGATTGCTAGGCCCCTTACCAAGCTACTCGAGAAAGATGTCGAATTTAATTTTGATAAGGCCTGCTTATAAGCCTTCAACACCTTGAAGGCTAAGCTTATCAATGCACCAATAATGGTGGCTCCCGACTATAGTCTACCTTTTGAGGTAATGTGTGATGCAAGTGATGTGGCTGTTGGGGTTGTTTTGGGGCAGAGGAAGGAAAAGCATTTCCAACCCATTTACTATACAAGCAAGACTTTGAATGAAGCTCAAGCTAATTACACCACCACTGAGAAAGAGTTGTTAGTTGTTGTGTTCACCTTTGATAAGTTTTGGTCTTATTTGATCTTGTCAAAGGTGATCGTTTATACAGATCATTTGGCCTTGCAGTATCTTTTTTAAAAAAATGATGCAAAGCCGAGATTGATTTGGTGGGTATTGTTGCTATAAGAGTTTGATTTGGAGATAAAAGACAACTGCTAGAGAACCCAAACTTGGAGACACTTAGAGAGGGGGATGTTCTAGACACTTTTCTAGATGAGCAGCTGTACGCCATGGTAGGTATGGTAAGTGATTCTAACTCTAAACTATCTTAGTTTGCTGATTTTGCAAATTACTTGGCTGTGCGGGAACTCCCAAAAGAGTTAACTTATGAGCAAAAGAAGAAATTCTTTTCTGATATGAAATACTACTTTTGGGATGATCCCTATTTGTTTAAATTATGTGCTAACCACATGATCCGGCATTGTGTGGCTGGGCCTAAAACTATAGACATTCTTAATCATTGCCATGCCAAGCTAGCTGGTGGACATATGGGTCCTAGTAGGACAGCTCAGAAAGTTTTAGAATCAAGTTTCTATTAGGCCACTCTTTTTAAAGATAGTCATGAGTTTGTGCAACATTGTGATCATTGCCAAAGAGCTAGGAAAATTTTGTCTCGCGATGAGATGCCTCAAAATAGTATTTTAGTTTATGAAGTATTTGATGTTTGGGGCATTGACTTTATGGGGCCATTTCCTAATTCTTTTGGTAACAAATATGTGCTTGTAGCTATTGATTATGTGTCTAAATGGCCTGAGGCTCAAGCCTAGGCTACAAATGATGCTAGGGTAGTGGTGAAATTTCTAAGAAAATTATTTTCTTAATTTGGCACACCTAAAGCCATTATTAGTGATAAGGGCACCCACTTCTGTAATGCTCAGCTTGAAAAAGTTTTCAAAAGGCTAGGAGTTACACATAAATTGGCTACTCCCTATCATCCTTAAACAAGTGGCCAAGTTGAGAACACAAATAGGGAGCTAAAGAGAATGCTTGAGAAAACCGTAACACGATCTAGAAAGGATTGGTTGGAAAAATTAGATAATACTCTATGGGCTTTTAGGATGAGCTTTTAGGACAACATTCAAAACCCCTTTAGGCACTACTCCTTATAGGTTGGTGTATGGAAAAACTTGTCATTTACCTGTTGAGATTGAACACCATGCTTATTAGGCTATAAGATAGGTTAACCTTGATCTAGCTAATATAGGTGAGAAGAGGCAATTGCAGGTGAATGAGCTAGATGAATGGAGGTTGCAAGCTTATGATAATACTTGGATGTACAAGGAGCGAACCAAGAGATGGCACGATGCTCGGATTAAGTAGCGGAAAGAGTTTCGAGTTGGGGATCAGGTATTACTTTACAATTCTAGACTTTGACTCTTTCTAGGTAAGTTAAAATCTCGTTGGTCTGGTCCTTTTATTATTAAGCCAATCTTTCCCTACGGAACAATTGAATTAACTCATCCTAAGAAGGGTGATTTTAAAGTTAATGGGCACAGGCTCAAGATATACTTTGGGGAGAATTGAATGAGATAGTGGAGGTTACGTATCTCCAGGATTCGGGGTGAGCAATCACCCTAAATGTCTAGCTAAGAAGATGTTAAAGAAGTGCTCGGTGGGAGGCAACCCACTATTTAATTAAGATTTATTATTTTTGTCTAAAGTTGTTTCAAAGAAAAAAAAAAAGAAACATAGTATATACATTTATATCTTATTTTAAGTGCTGTAGTTT
This sequence comes from Reutealis trisperma, assembly GCA_947687605.1. Classification (NCBI taxonomy): domain Eukaryota; kingdom Viridiplantae; phylum Streptophyta; class Magnoliopsida; order Malpighiales; family Euphorbiaceae; genus Reutealis; species Reutealis trisperma. The sequence goes on along the minus strand of CANTUT010000209.1, from coordinate 142,417 downwards.
TATTTTATTTTATTTTATTTTATTTTATTTTATTTTATTTTATTTTATTTTATTTTATTTTATTTTATTTTATTTTATTTTATTTTATTTTATTTTATTTTATTTTATTTTTATTTTTATTTTTATTTTTATTTTTATTTATTTTTCTTTTTCTTTCTTTTTCTTTGTTTAGTTGTTGCTCTCCGTCAATTGTGTTAGATTTGTCATGCATTATTTAAGTTGTTTTCTTAAAAAAAAAAAAAAAAACTGATTAGTTGAGACATGCAGACCCTACCTACCCCTCATGAATTTGTCATTTATTGTGGACTCTTAATAAGGGAATTACATAGATTGCCTATTTTCTACACTGCATTTTTTGCTCTTCCCTAGTTGATAGTAGAATTACAAGCATGAGTTCTAAGAATCCTAAGGGCCAAACTTCCAAAACCAAGAAGGATTCCTCTCCTCCACCCATGACCCCTGAACAAATTACAGCCTTTTATGCTTACAAGAGAGCATTTCCAATTGAGAATGAGTACACTTTCTCCCTAGAGGAGATTGTGGCAATGGAAAAAAAGGAGAAATAGGCTGATGATGCACCAACTATTGCTGCAGAAAGCAATTTCATGCAGCCAGAACCACTAAAAGGGGAGAGTAGTGAACCTTCCAAGGTGAAGAGGGGAAGAGGGAGGCCTAGGAAGGAGAAGTGAGGAGTTGTCTTGACCTAGCTTAGATTACACTAGAATCATCTCTACTAAATAATTGTAATTCTAGGCTAGGCATTTTATCTGTCTTTCTTATATGAACCATTGGCTATCTGTCCTATTTCTTATTTTCTTTTAACTATATTTTATCTTAATGAAGTTCTTATGTTTATGCATCATTTCCATGGCTTCATTTTTGTCTGTCAATTGTTTACTTTATCTTTATCTTACCAGAAATATAATATCTAAAAAAAAGAAAAAATTGGAGGGCATGGCTGAAACCTCAGCCGTGCCTCTAACCGTGTGATAAGAAAACTTAAAGTCTTTTTGGCAGTAGCATGGCACGGCTGAAACCTCAGCTGTGCCTCTAGCCGTGTGATAAGGGAATTAATTTCTTTCGTTGGCAGAAGCATCACACAGCTAGGACCACGGCTGAGTCTCCAACCGTGTGATAAGGTGATTTCAAGTTCATTTTGGCAGAAGCATCACACGGTTGGGACCACAGGTGATCTTCTAGCCGTGTGATGCCCTAAAAAGTTTTTTTTATCATGCCCACGAGTGGATCCCCAGCCGGGGGGTCACCCTTGGGCGTGAAAAATAAAAGGAAAAAAACAAAAACAGTTAGTTCACGCAGCTCTCCAACATTCAAAATTTCATTTTCTCTCTTTTCTCTCTTCTTTCCCTCACTTCTCCCACGATTGAATCACACACACCACCCTTTTTCCCACCTTTTTTTGCACTCAAGGGGGCATTCCTCAAGTAATTTCACCCTCACACACTCTCTCTCTCTTCAGATTTTCCACTAAAGGTATGGATTGTTTTTCTTGTTCTTGAATTTTTGACTAATTTTCTTGTTTTACATCCATTTTCCTTTTGTGTTTTGTTGTGATTCATGTTTATGGGTAGAAATTTTGATTCTAGGGATTTGGGTTGTGCTAAAATACATTGCATTTAATTTCTAGTGAGAGAAAGATGTGGATTTGGGCAATGAGGGTGTTTTGGGTACTCTTTGCTGGTTATTCCTAATTCCCTGACTTTCTATTGCTTAAATTGCCTACGTTTTCTTATTTGAATTGGTTGAATTATGGTTTGCTTGGCTCTTAGCCACAACTGGTTAATTTTTTATTTTTGGGAATTTATTGTTTCTGCCATTATAATGCTGAAATTCTGACGATATTATTTCTCTGTTATTTCTTTTGTTTTTTTGGGTTGGCTTGCGTTGTTTTGCAGCTATGGGACCTAAGAAATCATCTGCCAGAGCATCTAAATTGCCCACTAAACGGGCTAGAGGGGAAGACAGTTCCTGTAATCCCCCACCAGTAGCAGCCCCTATAGTTTCCTTTATTCCAAACCATGTATGTGTCCAATTCACCGACTCGAAAGCTCATGCTCGCTTTGAGCAATTGGCCAACAAGGACTTTAAGCCTACTTGCCAGATTGACTGGGGTTTTATACAGCAAATTGGCATAGACGAGGAGCTTCAGAGATGGACATCACAGCCGGGCTAGAAGGGTTTTTTCACAATAGATGAACTGGCTTATTGGGAGTTGACGCTGGAGTTTTATTGTACCCTTCAAGTTGATTTAAAGGTGGCATCAATTCAGAAGAAGATGATGCGGTTTAGGATGGGTACCAAGCATTTTGAAATGAGCGTCAATGATTTTGCAGTAGCAATGGGGTTGTATACGAAGGTGGAGCTGTGTACTGACATTTATCACAAGACTGCTATGGGTTTCTTGGATGACAATATCCCTAATCAGGTGTGGGACAAATTTGCTTCGATGGGTAAGAGACTTGATGCCTTATTCTCTAAGGCATCTCAGTTCACCTCTTTTAGTCTGTGAGTCCTTCATTTTCTTATAACGAATACCATTTCTGGCATATGAGACAGGGGCAGGGCTGTGACTAGACAGGAGCTCTTTTATTTAATGTGCATGCATGAGGACAAGCGGTGCAATGTGGCATATTCTCTCATGCGGTTTTTTGATGATCAGTGCAAGAGGGGCAAGTCTAGTGTATTGATTGGAGGGATGTATATCACCAAACTCACTTGGAGTTTGGGTGTTTTTGATGGCTTGCCTCCGATGACACTCGATAGCATGCCTAAGTTGATTGGGTACGCCACACTACTGTGGATGGACAAGACAAAGAGCTTCATACCAGCTTTTGCCCCTCTACCAGATCCTATAGCTCCTGAAGCAGCCTCCATTCCTACTACTCAGCCTCTGGCTGATGCAAGTACTTTTGTTGCTGCTACTGGTCCTTTAGCTGCCGCTGGACCCTCTTTTTCCTTGGCTGTACCCCTTTTCTCTGGTCCGACCCCATTTTGAGATTGGATGTCATATATGGGGAGGATGATGCGGATGATAGAAAGCCCACTAAGTTTGAGAGATAGATCTGTTGGTTGGAGAGGACCATGGCCGATCTTTAGGTTCAGCAGAACCGACTCATCACCAACCAGTATCAGATCTTGACCATGTTGCAACACCAGCAACAAGCCCTTAAGTATGAGGTGTAGAGCCGAGCATGGCTTCAGCAGTCCATGCTAGATTATTGAGGCACTCAGGGGTATGCACCTTCTATCCTTGCACCGCAGCCATGGCTGACACAATCTCCAGTTCAAGTCGAGCCCGATGATGGCGAGGGGAGTGATGACTCCGATGCTGCCATGGATGACTAACCATTTCATTTTCATTTTTTTTATTTTTTTTATTTTTTTATTTTTTTTATTTCTTTATTTTATATATTTTCCGCTTTGGATTACTGTACTTATGCTGATTAGGCTTATTTTCTTTTATTTTATTTCTCTTTTATGTTTTATTTCTCTTTTCTTTTTCTTTTGTCTCTCTTAGCTTAATGTGGATCTGTAGAATGGAGAATGACATGGCATGGCCTTTGGAACATACTGAACTAGATATTCAATGACAGGGTAGTTTTCTATTTCTTTCTTCTTTCCTTTATGTGCTTTTCTTTATCTTCATTTTCAAACACATTCGGGATGATGTGTTATTTAAGTGTGGGGGAGGGATATGTATGTGCTTATTTGGTTTATTCATTTATTCTTTCTATCTTGTTTTTGCTCAAGCAAGCTAAATTGTAATAATGGTATGAATTGGAATGATTCCCTTTTTAGCTTATAATTGTAAATTATTATTTTTTTTATATACGACAATCTCGCATTGATGTTTGGCTCGGTTGAATTAATCATTGGCTGAGGATTAAGTGTGGTAGTCATAATTAGGGAATTAAACTAATGAAATCTGCACTACTGGAGTTTGAAACTTTAGTTACATTTTTGAGCATATGTTGATTCCTTTGTGACTTGAGTTAAGATTAGTGAGATACACTTAATATCTTAGGCTCCTTGGCTATTTTTCTCAAAAAAAAAAAAAGGTGCAATAAATAGTGCACTATTTGGAGCTTTGAAAATTTTTCTCTATTCTGCCAATTTTGACTCTTCTACCCTTAGGAAAGTCTAAATTATAAACAGTGTTAGTAGCCATTTGGATTCGTGATTCTAGTTGAGTAACCAAGGGTCGGTATCACAAATGTTTACCTTCTCGTCAAAAGGCTGGTATGACAATTCAAACAAGTCGGGCTCCTTGAAAAAAAAAAAAAGTGTGCAATAAAGTTACATTTGATTGTTAAGTCAATAGAAAATCAAGAGAGTAGTCAAGTGCCTAAGAGAAAATCCTTCATCTCTCACTTTTGTTTGGCTTTTGTTTCTTTGGAATTGTATGCTCAATTTTTTTTAACTATGGAATTTAGACTTCAGGATTGTGAATTTTATCTTTGCATCTGAGAGTCTTTGATTTGTAGATCCTTAAATTTGACTGCTGGATTTGAGAATTAGTTGTTGATTATGAGATTCAAGCCTTAATGATTTAGGTATTGTCAACCTTGATGTTTTCTTTTGGCTTTAAAGGAGTTGTCCATATTCTAAACTATTATTGTAATTTAGTTTGCTTAAGGACAAGCAAAAACTCAAGTGTGGGGAAATTTGATAAGTGTTGAAAACACCCTATTTTGTCCCTTGTTCTTAATGTATTTTATGCCTCTGATTGAGTTTGATCTATTTATTTTAGTGCTTTCATAGTTCTTTTAGTTAATCCAGTGTCAAAAAGATGCCATGATCTGAATATGGTCTAGGATAGTGAATGATCCACGTCAAAATGTTGATTTTCTGGAGAAATATGGGTTGTCACGGGTTGAGCCATGGCTGGTATACCAGTCGTGTGATAAGAGCAAAGAGGAAAATCATCCAGTAGCCTCCCATGGGTGGAGGCACGATTGGGGTTTCACCCATGGGAGGATACGTTTTCTCATATTCACGTTGCCACGGCTGGAACTCTGGCCGTGGGTCTAGTGGTGCGTGTCAGAAAATCTAGAATTATAAAAGGAGATTTGACAACATTTTGAAAGAAGAAGAGAAAGGGAGGACGGAGCAAATTAACGAAAGAATAAGAAGAGGAAGAAAACATCGAAGATTAAAGAAAAAAGAATAGGATTTCTTGGCATTTAATTCATGAATTGTTTGAGAATTCTTAGTTCTTTAATTCTGTCTTTGGTTTCAATGTGTGATATGAACTAAATCTTTCCAATTCGGGTATTGATGAACCCTAGAACCTTTTGTATAGATTGAATTACTTATCATTCAATTAAATCATTCTTGAGATTGTTTTATCTTTATGAATATTATTGTTTAGATTCCAATTAAAAATTGCATGCTTATTAGTTAGGGTTTGTTTTCATATAATTGATTAGAGATAACTTTATATGAATGGATCACTCATAAAGATTGAGGGTTAATTGGGGCACTAGAGATAGGCTTACAAGACTCATTTGGTGGATAGTTTCTTGAATTTAAAGCATGACCTAATTGAGTTTGCTTGAGAAGAGATTCTTTGCATTCCTTTAGGAAATAGGGATTTAATTACTCAAGAGAGATTTTTATCTAATTTAGTGAAACACCAATTCAATTTATGGAATGAATTTAATTGATGTGTAGTTCATGATATACAATTAGGAGCTAGGAGATTCAATACCTGAATGGGCTTTTATTTCTGATTTTGTCTCCTTTTTCCTTATTGTTATTTTACTTAATTTATATTTTAATTTAGTTGAATACTATTATAATCATTTTCATTGACACCAATTGGATTCACTAAACATTAGCAACATTTTGAGCTAGTACTTACCTAAGGTCTTCAGTGGAATGATAACTTATTCATTACTATATTACTTGTATGATCTATACACTTGCAGAGTCTGCATCAGGTCATACCTTCAACTAACATGCAATTTTATTAGTTATTATTCATACATACATATCAATAATCATCAAAACACATCACATAAAAATTATAACCATTGGGATAAAAACATTAATGTAGGCCGAATGTATCACCAAAGGAAAAATTAAATTCTCTTTCTTTTCGCACTTTCCATCTATCTCATAATGTAATAACCCTCACCCACCCTAGGAATTTTCATGATAAATTGCTTGATTTAGAACTACTAAGGTTAAGTGTATGCTTATGTGAAAATTAGTGGTCTAAGTGATTGATAAGTATGTGGCATATTAAATTAATTTTAATATGCATAAAATGAGTTGCTATTGTGAAATAAATGATTTACATGAAGTGCAATTGCATAAAATAATTTATTTTAAATAAAATAAATTTTCATGCATAAGACAATTATTAAGCATAAAATAATTTTATGAGTATTTTTAAAAGATTTTAAAATAAATATTTTTGGGGAAAATGTTACAGAAATAATAAGAAAAATATTCTTTTTATTTTTAATTTTACTCAACCCAAAAATTTAAATAAAAGCCCAAATACCCAAAAACCCACTACACTAAAATCCTTCTAACCTAGTTCATTAAGGGTATTAGTGGAAATTTCACCTAAACGCTAATATATAATCTAAAATTCGGCCAGACCAAAGTTCCAGCAGCCATCATCTTATTTCTTCTATATCTTGGCAGAAAAAATTCTCTCAAAATAATTCTTTCTACCTAAATTAAGAAAACACCTTTCCGTTTTGCGATTTCTTGACTGTAATCGTAAGTTTTTCTTCTCTTTCGATTTCTAAATTGATTTCTATGAAATAACTTATGGAAAAATTATTTTGAACTAGTTGATTATTGATTTCTACAAATTTAATTCTATTTGGGTGAGTTTTTGGGAGAGAAAATCTATTTCTATAGAAAATATGATTCTTTTTGCGAGATTTCTCCAAAGGTGAATTCCATAACTTAAAATTACAACATTTATGCATAAACATCACAAGGGGGGGGAGGGGGGGCATGATTTGTGTATTGTTATTTTCTAAACTAATTTTTGATTTGTGTGAATGGAAAATATTGGATTAAATAATATTTCTGCATATTTCTGTGATGACCGGAAAGTTTCGAAAAACAAAAGAGTTCAAGGTTTTTGTGTTAGAACTAGGAAGTTGGAAAATTCTATTATTGAATGGACATATGGCTGCCGATTTGTATGAGGAAGTGCTCTAATATGATATTTGTTTTGTTTAGATGAAAAATAATGATTTGAATCATGTGTCTATTTATTGCTGAAATAAATGAAAAATGCGGAAAGTGCGAAAACTCATGATTTTTCACCTAAGCCTTTAAACTTGGAATTTTTTTGTATAAATCCTATCTATGGCTGCTGAATCATACATGGATGTGTTCTAAACTAATATTTGCTATGATTGAATGAAAAATAATGGTTTAAACAACCTATTTACATATTTCTAAAATGACTGAAAAATACTAAAAACTTATGGTTTTGTGCTCTATAATTCAAAAGGTTGAATTTTTATGTATAAACAACACCAAGTGTGGCCGATTCATATGGATTTAAATTCTAAAATGATTTTTGTTGTGTTTACATGAAAAATCTGAGTTCAAACCATGTTTTTACATATTTTTGAAATAGACGGAAAGTGCAAAAAGAAGAAGAATTTAGTTTTTACCTTGGTGATGCATTCGGCCTACATGAATCTTTTTGTCCCAATGTTTATAATTTTTATATGATGTGTTTTGATGACTATTGACATGTATGAATGTATAATAAATGATAAAATTGCATGTTAGTTGAAGGTGTGATCCTAGATAAGCTTAAATGCATTTTGGTATACTTAAAGTATACTTAAGGTATCTTAACCTTATATTGTGATTAGAATGCAAATGTGATTGAGAAATTTAGAACTAGATGTTATGATGACTTGATGATGAACATATGGTTATAAGTTGATGAAGTGAAAGGGATCATAAGAGTTAAGCATGATGCTTGAAAGGTTAATTGTTAAGTTGACATGTAAAGTGAATTAAGATAATTGTTGAAGTGAATTGATAATGAGGTAATAATATCGTGATGATCTTAAAACGGTATTGATGTGATCGTGATGTGTTGTCATGAGAGTCTATAATGCCTTAGTATGCAAGACTTTTAAAGTCAACGTATTATGTGCAAGTGATGAGTACACCTATATGTGAACTCTAATGTGTATGCTATATATGCATGGGTAGATATAGGATAGGAGCATCATGATGTAAATAAATACTAAGTATTAAATCAAATATTATGTTAGAGTTTGAGGAGCTTTAAAAGTGCAAAGGGACTACGTATACTAGGAGCAAAGGAACCCCAAGGTGAGTAAACGCCATATTCATGTTATAAGTGTGAACAACATTATGTTGTGTTATAAGAATGTGATATATTGTTATGTGAGCCTTTGTGATTGTTGAAACCCAAGTTCTTTCTATTCTAAATATTATTATATGATTTCTTTAACAAGCTTGGGTTGCCAAGGGACATTTGGTTATCCAATGAGAATTTCGCGTGATTAACACCCCAACTTATATTCTTTCTGGAACTACACTATCATTGTATCTTTTGTTTGAAAGCTAAACCACTATTGTTATTGGAATACATGTTATTACTACCTTATGTGATATTGCTAATTGTGATTACATTAGCTCTAGTTATGGTACCTTTTACCCTTTTTGCAGAATCCTTGTGCCGATGCGAGTAATCATCGGTACCTGTGCACATGGTCTTAACTCGATGGATAGGAGTAGTGTATCCACCTCAGCTAGAAAAGGGCAGTTCAAGCCATGGAGCCTGATCAGCTTCATGCCTTATAAGTGATAGGAGTTGGAATTTGGTATAAGGCCACCTCTCCTTTAAGTGTTCGAGTAATAGAGCAATAGCCTTCACTCTTTATAAGTGATAAGTGTGATTTCTGCAAACTTGTCAAATTGAACCCTTGCTAAATTGCAACTTGATTCATGAATTATAAATCATGAACTATGTGTATAAGTTATGTGTTTCCTTTCCAAAAGAATATATGATATGTATGTGCCTTATCATTTACTCATTGAGATCATCTATCTCACCCCCTTTTTCCTTGTGTGTTTCCAAGTGAGCAAATGTGAGGAGACAAAGTGATAGCTCAAGCATTCTACTTTGCTTAGGGAATTCCTTGTCCAAGTTATCAATAATACTGTTTTATAAAGTCTTGTCATTAGATGCTCCGAGAATGTTGATTGATACTTATTGATATATATTATTTTCCTCATGGATGTTATATGTAATGATTTATTTTAGACTTCCGTAATTTAAAGTATTTATCTAAATGTTTTAACAAGTTATTGTAAGAGGTTTGATAAGATCCTAGGCATGATTTGTTTATATGTAAGTGGGTTCTATGAGCGTGGGTGACCTTATGTCTCCCTATGTTTTAGGACCGTCATATCTCTAAAGTTGGAATGTGACACAAAAATATGTAAAAACATGGTTTGAACAAAGATTTTTCATATAAACACAACAAAAATCATTTTGAAGTATTAATTCATGTGAATTGGCCACATAGTATTGCTTATACATAAAAATTCAACTTTTGAATTATAGAGTATGAAACCATGAGTTTTCTTGTTTTCAGTATTTTTCGGTCATTTCAGAAATATATAAACTGATTGTTTAAACTATTATTTTTCATTCAATCATAGTAAATATAAGTTTAGAACATGTCCCTACATGATTCAGCCATAGATAATATTTATACAAAAATTTCCAAGTTTTAAGGTTTAGTTGAAAATCATGAGTTTTCGCGTTTTCCGCACTTTTCATTCATTACAATAATATACAAACACATGATTCAAATCATTATTTTTTATATAAACAAAACAAATATTATATTAGAATGCTTTCTCACACAAATCGGCAGCCACATATTAATTTAATAATAGAATTTTCCAACTTCTAAGTTCTAGCACAAAAATCTTGAACTCCTTTATTTTCTAAAACTTTTCAGTCATCACAAAAATATACAAAAATATTATTTAATTTAATATTTTTCATCAAAACAAATCAAAAATCAATTTAGAAAACAATAATGCACAAATGTCACACCCCAACCTTAGAGATATGATGATCTTAGAACACGGGGAGACATAAGGTCACCCACGCCCGTAGAGCCCACTTACATATAAACAAATCATACTTAGGATCTTACCAAACCTCTTACATTAACTCAATTAAATTAAAATATTTAGATGAATACCATAAATAGCGGAAGACTTAGGATAATTCATTACATATAAAATCCATAAAGAAAATAATATATCTCAATAAGTATTAATCAACAATTCCCAGAGCATCTAATGACAATACTTCATGAAAATAGTATTATTGATAACTCAGACAAGGAATTCCCCAAGTGAAGTAGAATGCTTGAGCCATCACCTTGCCTCCTCACATTTGCTCACCTGGAACCACACAAGGAAAAAGGGGTGAGATAGACGATCTCAATGAGTAAACGAAAAGGCACATACATTATCACATATTCCTTTGAAAAGGAAACACATAGCTTATACACATAGTTCATGATTTATAATTTATGAATCAGGTTGCAATTTAGCAAGGGTTCAATTTGGCAAGTTTGCAGAAATCACACTTATAACACATAGTGAGTGAAGGCTATTGCTCTATCACTCGAACACATTGAGGAGAGGTGGCCTTATACCAAATTCCAACTCCTATCATGTAGAAGGCGTGAAGCTAATAAGGCCCTATGGCTAGAACCGCCCTTTTCTAGCTGAGGTGGATACACTACCCCTATCCATCGGGTTAAGACTGTGTGCACAGGTTTCGATGATTACCCGCATCGGCACGAGGATTCTGCATAAAGGGTAAAGGTACCATAGCTAAAGCTAATGGTAATCATAATTAACAATATCACATAAGGCAACAATAACATGTATTTCAATAACAATAATGGTTTGGCTTTTAAACAATGATACAATGATAGTGTAGTTCCAGAAAGAATACAAGTTAGGGTGTTAATCATAAGAAATTCTCATTGAATAAACAAAATATTTTTGGACCAAATGTCCCTTGGCAACCCAAGCTTGACAAAGAAATCATATAATAATATTTAAAATGGAAAGAACTTGGGTTTCAATAATCACAAAGGCTCACATAGCATGTTTTCACACATTTGTAACATAACAATATGTTACTTGCACTTATAACATGAACATAGTGTTTACTCACACTTGTAGAATGAATACAATGTTTACTCACCTTGGGGTTCCTTTGCTCCTAGTACACGTAGTCCCATTTGCACTTCTAAAGCTCCTTAAACTTTAACATAATATTTGATTTAATACTTAGTATTTATTTACTCATGATGCTCGTATCTCATAACTACCCATGCACATATAGCATACACATTAGAGTCCACACATAGGTGTACTCGTCACTTGCACATAACACGTTGACTTTAAAAGTCTTGCATACTTAGGCATTATAGTCTCTCTTGATATCACATGATAATCACATTAATACCTTTTTAAGGTCATTACAATATTATTACCTCAATATCAATTCACTTTAACAATTATCTTAATTCACTTTACACTTCTATACATGTCAACTTAACAATTTACCTTTCTCGCATCATGCTTAACTCTTATGATCCCTTTCACTTCATTAACTCATAATCATATGTTCATCATCAATTCATCATAACATCTAGTTCCATATTTCCCAATCACATTTACATTCTAATCATAATATAAGGTTTAGATACCTTAAGTATACCAAAACGCATTTAAGCTTATCTAGGATCATACCTTCAATTAACATGCAATTTTATCATTTCTTATACATACATACATGTCAACAATCATTAAAACACATCACATAAAATTTATAATCATTGGGACAAAATTGTTCATGTAGGCCGAATGCATCATTAAGGTAAAAAACCAAATTCCTCTTCTTTTCATACTTTCCGTCTATTTCAGAAATATGTAAAAACATGGTTTGAATCAAGATTTTTCATGTAAATGCAACAAAAATCATTTTAGAACTTAAATCCATAAGAATCGGCCACTATTGGGGTTATTTATATACCAAAAATTCAACTTTTGAATCATAGATCTCAAAACCATAAGTTTTCTTATTTTCGGTATTTTCTGGTCATTTCAGAAATATGTAAACAGGTTGTTTAAACTATTATTTTCATTCAATCATAGAAAATATCAGTTTAGAACACATCCCTATATGATTCAGCAGTCATAGATAGGGTTTATACAAAAAAATTTCCAAGTTTAAGGCTTAGGTGAAAAATCATGAGTTTCCGCGCTTTCCACGCATTTCGTTTATTTCAACGATAAACAGACAAATGATTCAAATCATTATTTTTCATCTAAACAAAACAAATATCATATTAGAACACTTATTCATAAAAATCGGCAGCCATATGTCCATGCAAGAATAAAATTTTCCAACTTCCAAGTTCTAACACTAAAACCTTGAACTCCTTTATTTTTTGAAACTTTCTGGTCATCACAGAAATATGCAGAAATATTATTTAATCCAATATTTTTCATCAAAACAAATCAAAAATCAGTTTAGAATATAACCATGCACAAATTGCGGCCCCCCCTCCCCCCCTCTTATGATGTTCATGCATAAAAATTGTGATTTTTAGTTATAGAATTCACCTTTGGAGAAATCTTGCGGAAAGAATTGTATTTTCGGTAGAAAATAAATTTTCTCTCCCAAAAACTCACCCAAATAGAATTAAATCTGTAAAAATCAGTAATCAAACAGTTCAAAATAATTTTCCCATAATTTATTTTATAGAAATCAATTTAGAAATCGAAAGAGAATAAAAACTTATGATTACAGTCAAGAAATTGCGAGACGGAAAGGTGTTTTCTTAATTTCGGTATAGAGAATATTTTGAGAGAATTTTCTATCAAGATATAGAAAGAATAAGAGAATGGTTACTGGAACTTTAATTTTGGCTGAAATTTATGTTATATATTAGGGTTTGGGTGAAATTTCCACTAATACCCTTAATGAATTAGGTTATGAGGATTTTTGTGTAGTGGGCTTTTGGGTATTTGGGCTTTTCCTTTAAATTTTTGGCTGAATAAGAATTAAAATAAAAAGAATATTTTTCTTATTAGTTCTGGAACATTTCCCTCAAAAATATTTATTTTAAAATATTTTAAAAATACCCATAAAATTATTTTATGCTTAATAATTGTCTTATGCATGAAAATTCATTTTATTTAAAATAAATTCTTTTATGCAAATGTGCTTTATGTAAATCATTTATTTCACCATAGCAACACATATTATGCATATTAAAATTAATTTAATATGCCACATACTCATCAATCACTTAGATCACAAATTTTCACACAAGCACACACTTAACCTTATTAGTTCTAAATCAAACAATTTATCACAAAAATTTCTAGGGTGGGTGTGGGTTGTTACATGTTGATACTTATTGACATATATTATTTTCCTCATGGATGTTATATTGAATGATTTATTTTAGACTTCCGCAATTTAAAGTATTCATCTAAATGTTTTAATAAGTTATTGTAAGAGGTTTGATAAGATCCTAGGCATAATTTGTTTATATGTAAGTGGGTTCTACAGGCATGGGTGACCTTATGTCTCCCCATGTTCTAAGACCGCCATATCTCTAAGGTTGGGATGTGATATAGAAATATGTAAAAACATTGTTTGAACCAAGATTTTTCATGTGAACACAACAAAAATCATTTTAAAGTATTAATTCATGTGAATCGGCCACATATAGTATTGCTTATACATGAAAATTCAACTTTTGAATTATAGAGTATGAAACCATGAGTTTTCTTATTTTCGGTATTTTTCGGTCATTTCATAAATATGTAAATTGGTTGTTTAAACTATTATTTTTCATTCAATCACAGTAAATATCAGTTTAGAACATGTCCCTACATGATTCAACAACCATAGATAATATTTATATAAAAATTTCCAAGTTTTAAGGTTTAGTTGAAAATCATAAGTTTTCACGCTTTTCGTTCATTACAGCAATATACAAACACATGATTCAAATTATTATTTTTTATATAAACAAAACAAATATCATATTAGAATGCTTTCTCACACAAATTGGCAGCCATATATTAATTTAATAATAGAATTTTCCAACTTCTAAGTTCTAGCACAGAAACCTTGAACTCCTTTATTTTCTGAAACTTTTCAGTCATCACAAAAATATGCAAAAATATTATTTAATCCAATATTTTTCATAAAAAAAAATCAAAACTCAGTTTAGAAAACAATAATGCACAAATCACCTCCTCTAGTGATGTTTATGCATAAAAATTGTGATTTTAAGTTATAGAATTCACCTTTGGAGGAATCTTGCACAAATAGATTTTCTCTCCCAAAAACTCACCCAAACAGAATTAAATATGTAAAAATCACTAATCAACTAGTTCAAAATAATTTTTCCATAATTTATTGCATAGAAATCAGTTTAGAAATTGAAAGAGAAGAAAAACTTATGATTACAGTCAAGAAATCGCAAAACGAAAAGGTGTTTTCTTAATTTCGGTTGAGAGAAATATTTTGAGAGAATTTTTCTACCAAGATATAGAAAACTAAAGTGGTGGCTACTAGAAGACCTAGACTGGCCGAATTTTACAATATATATTAGGGTTTGGGTGCAATTTCCACTAATTCTCTTAATGAACTAGGTTATGAGGATTTTAGTGTAGTGGGCTTCTGGGTACTTGGGTTTTTTATTTAGATTTTGGGCTGATTATAATTAAAAATAAAAAGAATATTTTTCTTATTATTTCTGTAATATTTTCCCCAAAATATTTATTTTAAAAATTATTTTAAAATACTCATAAAATCATTTTATGCTTAAAAATTGTCTTTATGCATGAAATACATTTTATTTGAAATAAATTCTTTTATGCAAATGCACTTCATGTAAATCATTTATTTTACAATAGCAACTCATATTATGTATATTAAATTAATTTAATATGCCACATGATCATCAATCACTTAGATTACTAATTTTCACAAAAGCACACACTTAACCTTAATAGTTCTAAATCAAGCAAATTATCTCGAAAATTTTTAGGGTAGGTGTGGGTTGTTATAGGCCTGATCACAAAGCATTCATTAATAAGCTTTTTGCCATTGCTGATTCTTGGAAAATGAGGTCACAGATTTAAACATTTGATTGTTAGATTAGCCAATTCTTCTTCTTTTCCCTGTTTGATTGAATATGCTATTAGAATTGATCACAAAAGTAATTTGACCACAAAAGTATAGTTTTAATTATCAATATAATATATAATAATATATATAAACTAATCTCTCAAGAATCGGATTTGATTGGTTACCATTAGCCCTTTAATATTTCTTTTATTAATGGTCTTTTGAGCTAAAGCAATCACACTAGTCAATTCCTAAAAATAAGAAAAAAAATCATTTCATAACTGTATTAGTTACTTACTACCATGATTGTATGATTTAAACATATCATTTAAATCAAATTTTAAATTAATTAATTTTAAATTATCTAAAATTGAAGTTTTTGAACTCCTAAAATTAATTTTATTGACTTATGAGTCAATTTTCGATACTAATATTTAAAAATAATTTTTCAATATACAAGCTAAATATGGAGGACATGCTCTGAATTTGTCCAAAAGAAACTTGATTAATGCATAAATTAATATGATAATATCCCTAACCGATTGAATATATATATATATATATATATATATATATATATATATATATATATATATATATATATATATACAAAATCATGGTCAACTCTTCAATAAATTTAGCTTAACAAAGGGATAAAATCAAACTTAAAAAGTGTTTTCAATTAAAAGGTATATTTTAACATTAGAATTGATCAAATTAGATATAGTAAATTTAAAGGTATATTTTAAATATGAAAAATAATAATAATAAAATAATGATCATTGTCCAATGTAATTTAGAAAAAAATAAAATAACATATTCCAAAATTATATATTTGCTTCTTCAATTCTTCTTCTTCTCCCTGTTTAATTTGCTTTTTTAGTGATTAGTTTTAGTTTTTGCATATTTTGTTTGTAGTCTTCCTTGATTTTAATTGATATTTCTGGTTTTATCTGGAATTAGTTAATAGCGAAGTAAAAAAAAATGTCAAACTACTTAATTAGAAAGACAAAAATGTTCATGGGATAGTATTTTTTTTTTTGCAGCCTTTTATTTTAAGGTACCTTCGAAGTTAATAAAGTAATAGGTAATGAAGATAAAAGTTGGTTGGAATCTACAAGGTTTAGTGATAGATATATTAATGGAGTGAAAGGTTTTATAAGAAATGTTTTGCTAATTTTGCTATAGGAGACCAATGTAGGTGCCCTTGCAAAAAATATGAAAATCTCAAGTGGCATGGTCAAGATTCTGTCTATGAACATCTCATTTGCAATGGGTCTTCTCCAATGTTTGTCGAATGGATTTTTGATGTTTCATGTTATGGTGATTTATGTAGGGATGTTAATGAGATAGATTGTGAAATGGGTACCAATTTTGATGATGACCTTAGTATAATGTTGCATGAAACTTTTCAAAATTTAGGCAATGGATTATAAACAAATGAAGATGGAGTTAAGAAGAGACCGAATGTAGATGCAAGAAAATTTTATAAGCTTGTAGAGAAGGGAAAATAACCACTATATCCCAGTTGTGATAAATTTTCTAAGTTAAACTTCACAATTGGGCTTTACCTTTTCATGTGCATTCATTGAGTCAGTAAAGCTGCATTTTTAGATCTTTTGGAGTTGATTAGAGAGGCTTTTCCTAATGCCAACATGCCTAAATCTTTTAATGCTACGAAGAATGTAATTAAAAAGTTAGGTCTTGATTATGAAAAAATACATAAATGCCCTAATGATTTCATGTTATTTTGGGCTGAAATAAAAATGCAAATGTTTGCAAAATTTGTGGTGCTTTGAGGTGGAAAGTGGTGGAGAATGAAGGTGTTGGGGGTGATAATCAAATTCCAAAAAAATGTCCTAAAGTGGCAGCAAAAGTGATGAGATATTTCCCCCTAAAACTAAGGTTACAATGCATATTCATATGCAAAGATTTCTCTGAACTTCTGATATGGCATGCAAAAGAGTGAAAAAATGACAAAAAGTTAAGGCATCCGGTAGATGGTGAGGCTAGGAAGGCAATGGATTCTAGGTATCCTCAATTTTCATCTGAAATATGTAATGTTAGATTGAGTTTGGCTTTTGATAGGTTCAATCCTTTCCGGACAATGAGCATATCCCATAGCATTTGGCCAATTGTTTTAGTGAATTATAATCTACCCCCTTAGTTAAGCATGAAATAAGAAAATTTAATTCTCTCAACTCTAATCCCTAGCCCTACTTCTCTAGGGAAAGATATTGATGTGTATATGGAACCTTTGATCACTGAGTTGAAAGAATAATGGGATGTAGGGTTAGAAACTTATGATGCCTTAACTAACCAAACTTTTGTACTGCATGCAAGTGTGCTTTAGACCATTAGTGATTTCCCAGCACTTGCGATGTTGTTAGGTTAGAGAACTAAA
This sequence comes from Reutealis trisperma, assembly GCA_947687605.1. Taxonomy (NCBI): domain Eukaryota; kingdom Viridiplantae; phylum Streptophyta; class Magnoliopsida; order Malpighiales; family Euphorbiaceae; genus Reutealis; species Reutealis trisperma. The sequence continues at coordinate 124,775 of CANTUT010000209.1, read as the reverse complement.
GGTAAATTGGCTTGTCCTGCATGCCATTATGAGACTTCTTTAATGTACTTAAAACATAGTAGGAGAATGTGTTATATGAACCATAGGAAGTTCCTTGATCCAAACCATAAGTTGAGGTGGGACAAAAGAAGATTCAATGGTGATATTGAAATGACAAAGTATCCTACTAAATTGTCTGGGATGGATGCTGAAGAATTGTTACTTGGAAATGAAAATGCGTTTAGGAAGCAAAAGATAAAGCAAAAGGTCAATTATGATGTCCTTTGGAAGAAGAAGTCAATTTTTTTGAGCTACCATATTGGAGGCATAATTTATCTCACCATAACCTTGATGTCATGCATATAGAGAAGAACATTTGTGATAATGTATTAGGGACTTTATTGAATATTCCCGGTAAGACTAAAGATCACTTAAATGCTCGTCTAGATTTACAAGAAATGGGCATTAGGAAGGTATTGCATCCTACTTGTTCTAGTGATAGCAAACACCTTCAAATTGGGGATACTGTCTTTGATATGACTAATGAAGAGAAGGAAATATTTTGTTCTGTGTTATGAAATGCCAAATTACCATATGGTTTTGCATCTAATATCAGTCGTTGCGTGCAAATGAGTGAGAGGAAAATTTCAGGATACAAGAGTCATGATGCTCATTGTATCCTACAACATTTGCTACAATTCGCTATGAAAAAAACATTGAAACTTGAGGTTGCATTACCTTTTATTAGATTGGGATCATTCTTTAAGGGTTTGTGCAATAAAATTGTTGATCTGAATGATATGCCGAAGTTGCAACGTGATATCGTGGAAGCACTTTGCCAATTTGAGATGGTATTTCCACCATCATTCTTTGACATAATGGTTCACTTACCAATTCACTTATGCAAGGAAGTTGAACTTGGTGGTTCGGTACACAATAGATGGATGTTTCCTATTAAGCATCACTTAAGTAAATTGAAATCATATGTTTGCAATAAAAATAAATCGGAAGGTTCCATAGTAGAAGAGTACCTAGTTGAAGAATGTTTGACATTTTGTTCTAGAAAGTCCATAATTCATCAATTGAATATGAACAAAATGGTTACCCTTTAGGGATGGGGAGAAACAAAAATGGCAAATCTATCCATATGGATGATGATACTTGGACAAAAGCACACCGATACGTTTTATTTAATTATGGGAAGGAAGAAGTAGAGAATTTGATGGAGTAAGACGTTGATCCTAATTTCAATTCATATAATCAATTTATGTAAACATGAATTCTTTAATTGATCCTTTAGTAATATTGTTATTGATTTGTACGGAACATCAACTATTAGTTGAGAATTGTGCAAAGTCAAAAAGGTACAAAATAGCACGAGCACATAGTGAAGAATTCCATAAGTGGTTAAAGAAGAGGTTAGGAAGAAGGATGGAGTTTCAAGGGAATTATCATGTTTGGCAAAGGGACCAAATCGAGTAGCAAAGAGGTTTAGTGGGTATGTAATAAATGGATATAGATTTCATACTAAGCAAAGAGATGAGAAATGTACTATAAAAAATAGTGGCATATTTTTTATAGCACTAACCACTAGCTTTATAAGTTCAAAGGACAAAAACCCAAAAGTTAAGGATGTCAGTTACTATTGTGAACCCTTAATTTTGCACCTTCTAATATGTGTTTGAACCTTAGAAGCACTTAGGCTCAGTAAATAAACTTTCAGAAGCCGAAAACTCTCAAAATAGAAAAAAATCAAAATATCAAATCATCTAGGATTGAGTAACAAGTACAACACAACTAGAATAGTGAAAAACTGATGAGAAACAAGCAAGAATAGGCCAAAATAGGCGAAACAGGTGAAAATGGGCCCATTACGGCAGAGCTATGCCGTATTGCCGCAAAAGCCTCTAAGGAACTGCAAAGGCCTCTGTGGCAATGCTGGCAACTTCAGCGAAAATTCAATTTTTGCAATCCCACATTGGAAATTTGTGTTTTCTATGCTTCAAACCTCCTCCTATATATAAAGGGCCTCTCCACACTTTAAAAGACCAACTTCTAGAGCCTGAAAAGCATTACTTCAAGTGAAATGCTTTGCATTTGCTCCTTGATTCGCAAAGTGAGTTGGGGGGTTTCTCCTTGATTCATATCTAACTAGTTTAAGGCTTTTCACCTGCCTATTCAAGGCAAGTTTCCTACCCAAGACTCGTGTCTGCCCCTCAAGGTTAGCCGCTGCCTATTATCCGAGGCTATCCGTCACCCGCCATCTAAAGCTAGCTACCGCCCTTCATCCAAAGCTAGTCGCAGCCCTTCGTCCAAAGCTAGCAACCACCTGCCATCTAATGCCAGCCGCCGCCCACCATTCGAGGCCAGTCATCGCCCGCCATCCAAGGTAAGCTTTTTTTCCTTTAAATTTCTCTTGTCTAAATTTCCTTGCTTCTTTTAGTTAGTTAATTAAATTGATTCATCTAGGTTGCTAGCTAATCAACTCGGTAATCAATTAAATAAATTAATTAACTCAACCCTCTTTTAATCAATCAATCAAAACATGATAAAGTTGCTAGACTAAAATAACCCCTTTGCAAGAAGGGAGAACTGCGTAGATTCTAATTCCCATTCAAAGGGATACGTAGGCATGGTTAGTTTACACATCGACTCCAATTAAAATTAATCAACTATCCCCCTATCACCTTCTTCACTTACTTTTGTGTTTGTTTCTTTGCTTTATTATTAGGACTAGTTTAGGGAGTGTGTGACTTCCTTAGAACCCATAAGGGCTAGAGGAGGTATCCCCTAAGTTTAGGATTTTTATTGAAATATTAACTTTCTCTTATTTCGAACCTTTACTTGTGTATTTACTTTCTTGTTAATTGAATGATCATGCATATCATAAATTGTTCATTTATGCATAAATTGTTCATCCATTTTAAATTATTCATGAATTATATTTTAAGTTACTTTTATATTATTTGGCCAAACTTATTTTGTTAAATTAAACTGAAAACCTAGTCCCCGAATCCTCTTTGGTTTCGAGGCTAGTGATCTTTTTCCTTTCGGTAATAATTGGAGTCAAATGGGTTTTTTTCCTTATATTTTTCCAAATAAAAATAAATTAAGGTGGCGACTCTAAGAAATAATTTTCAAACCGATCAAAGATAAGCCCAAGGGCTTCCTCATGAGTTCTTTCCCAAATGAGCATTTTGTTTCCCTTTAACGGATCGGACCGATGCTCGAGTGAGGACTCATAGCTCGCAACTCCACTGAGGACTAATTTTCTTTTAATAAAAGGAAAAATAAGTGGACTACTAATTGGTTTAAAAAAAGTTTGGCCTTTTGATATGATTGTGACTTTACATGTATCACTTGTATAGGCTCTTTGCCATTCAACCTAGCTCTAGGAAAACAATGGATAGTGAGTAACACCAAGTGGGTAACGCTTCTTGGGTCTATTCATCGATAGTGAAATCATCCACCCATAACAAATAATTTGATCCTTTCAAAGGTGTAACGAGCATGCATGTACTACTGGACCCATGCAAGGCTCCTTGACTCACATGTGGTTAGGTATATCGCTACTCTAGTGTGATGAGTATCCAAATTGAGCCACCTTACCCTTTCATGTAATGAACTTAGATCTTAGCATTAGGTTGTATGTACCATAACTAAAAGCTTGCATCTTTTCATTCTCATAAAATGTTTTCCTCATGCATATCATGCATCCATATTGTATAATAAAACATGCATTCATCTTAAGTCTAGGTCGAACCTTAAACCAAAGAAGGGTCAAACATTCTTATCTCCATTCAAACATCTCTCCCATAAATACTCTCACCTATACCTCATCACCCTATCCAAATACCCTTAAACCATCACACTAAACCTTTAGCCTAAACACCATTATCCTTAACCCAAAACCCTTTCACCTCTATACCAACACCTTCACTCCTAAACCTTAAACACAATCACTTCTATCCTAATCACCTCCACCTCCATAAGCCTAAACACCTCACCTTGACCTTTAATCCTAAACACCTCACCTTAGCCTTTAACCTTAAACACCTTACCCTAGTCTTACCTTAAACACCTCACCTTAGCCTTTAACCTTAAACACCTTACACTAGTCTTACCCTAAACACCTTGACCTAGCCTTACCCTATACATCAAACACATGAACCTTACACCTCAAATGTAAACCTAAACCACCTTCAACCTTTGGACCTTAAGCCATAAACCCATGACCCTAAAACCCATATCCAACCCTAAAAATCCTACTACCTAACCATAAGCCTAACCCATAACCCCAATCCTTATCAAAAAAAAAACCAAAATAAAAAGGGAAGAAACTAGATGCCTTAGGTTGTCTATACCAAAACCATTATTTTGATCTTATCCCTTGTCCAAAATCAAACCCACTATCCATAGGCCCAACACCCGTGGCCCATCACCTTTTAAAACTAGTCTGTTACCCTTAAGCCTAATAACTTTAGCCCAACAGACTACCTTAAACCTAATACCTTTGGTCTAGTCTACTACCCTAAGCTTAAAACATTTGCCCCATTTTACCTTAAACCTAAAAAAAAAAGAATAATGGTTGGCCCATGACACAATAGAGAAGCCTTTTCTCTTAGGATCTGTATGCCTATACCTTCATCACCTTTTCTATTCCATGCTTGTCACTTACCTTATTGCTTTGGTTTGAAGGTACTAATGGCTAACCTACTTGACATGACTTCCATGATTACACCTGTGACCAGAGTCCTTAAGAAGCAAGAAGAGCATTTCCAAGCTATCCTAGCTGCTCAACAAGCCCAATTTGAGGAACAAAGCAATTCATCATTGAGGAAGTTTGAGTTATGATTAACCAGACCAATAGAGCAAGAACAAGTCGACATCCTTGTTAAGAATCTACTTCCAAACTCCCGAGCCCACTTGTTAGCCCAATACCTACCCACTTTCAAAGGTTTGGTTGCAACTACATCAAAGGTTGAAAATTGCATCCAAAGTGTATCTTTTCAACCTGAATTTCTCACCACTAACATGAGTAGTGATGAAGAACCCGAACCCAATTCAACCCCACCTTACCTCAGCCCTAAATGGCATGACATGAAAGAGTTCAAGTTTAGCTAATCTAACCTATCTGAGATTGAAATCCAAGTATGAGTTTAAGTCTAAGTCCAAATCTCAAAGTTTGAGTCTAAATTCAAGTTTGTGTCTATCTTTTTATTTTTCTTTTCACGTATTTTTCATCAATCATGTCAATTCCTTTCTGTTATCTTGCAATAAAATTTTCCATTGTAATAAAACATTCACATCTTTTTAATTATTTAAGCACTTGTCTTAAACATGGATGAGCTTTAAAAAAAATAAGAAGAAAAAAAAAAGAAAAAGAATAAAAAAAAGAGAGAGAAAGAGAAAAAGAGAAATGAACAGTCAATTAAATCCACCATAGGTAGCATATATTGAGGTGCTATCAACAATCGCTTTGCCAGCTCCTAACCAAAGTAGGTCAACAAATAAACCTCTCATCAAATAATTGAAGCACAAAATCAAACTATACATTTTAATAAGGGGCAACAAGTTCATCAAATCCAAAATTCAAAAGTTAAAGCCCCTCAAAATGGAGGAAAGCAACAAATCATGGTGGAATATTTTCTCCCAAATTTCATTAATCCAACCTCTGTAAGTTGAAAACTCAAAAGGGCGGCTTAGGCAAAAATTAGAGCTAAAAAAAAAATAGAGAAAGCTCATCCTAGTTATCTTCCTTTATATTGTTCAAAGTTTGTTAAATCAGGTTCAATCAATCTGTCTCATCTCATATCTTCAAAGTCATCCTTCTTCACTAAAGTCTCATTCTTTAAAGTAATATTGTCTTTTACGCCCTTATCTTACAGTGGGAGTATGTTTTTCTAGGTCGTCATCATCTTTTGTTAATCCGTCTTGTCACTTAGCTCAAAGAGCTTAGGCACAATCTCTCACATTGCTAATTTGTCATGTTCCTATCTCTCATCGGAAGTATGATCCCTAAGTTGTCTCTTCTCATTAGTCCTTTAGCCGCTCCTTAGGGCACTTCCTTCCATCCAGTTTGTCATCTATATTCAAGTCAATAAAGTGTCACCCTAAATGTCTCTTCAATCTTAAAATGACAAGGTTAGTTTGGCTTGTTCTTTTCTATAAATCATGCTACAGATAGCAAAATCATACAACCTCCCTGACCCTATTCAAAATTTCTAACCCACCTTTGAACCATTCCCCAACTTCAAAATGTACCATTCCATCTTTTCAAGTTCAAGCCTCATACCATTCTTTCCTGGGTAAAGTCTCATCATCTTCTAAGGGCCAAGCCTATAAGTAGAATTAAAGATTCTAAGTCTTTTAAGACTCTTCATCCTTAAAGGCAGCTTTCTTTAGCACAACCAAAATCAAGTCATGTCTTGCAAAACTTAAAAAAGGATCAAACCACTCAAAGCCCAGTCATTCCATATCTCATTGGCAAAATCTCATCATCCTAAAAAAAAAAAAAAAAAAGTCTTCACCTTAAAACCCAAGCCCAAAAGCCTTCACCTTAAAGCCTAAACCAAAAAGCCTTCACCTTGAAGCCTAAACTATAAAGTTGTGAACCCTCATTTTAGCACCTTCAAAATTAACATTAATCTCTCTAAAGCTGGCTGGAGCATTCTTAGCACAATCGGATGCCTTTCCGCCCCGACTGGACCTTCTGTATCAGACACCCCTTTTTTCGAAACTGACCAAAATCTACCTAAGACTAACTGTCAAAATGTCCTAAAATTAATTTCGATCCTAACGACACTAACTATTAATTTTTCTGAGCTTTGTGGCTCCCAGAAACTGACCTAGAAGTCTCAAAAATTGACCCGAAAATTCTCAAAAAATGGGCCATCAGGGAAAACCTCGAGAAGCATGCATGCCACGTGGCACGCCACATGGGAGGCGTGCGGCACCGCGTCAGGTCTGCGAGGTACTGCACTGCCACTTTGCGGCACACCGCAAAGGCCTGAAGCGGCGCCGCATAGGCCTGGTGTGGCGCCATGCTACGGCACGGACCAATATGCTCCAGTGGACCCCACGCGCGTAAAATGACTTTTTTACCCCTTTTTGTCCAGTTATCAACCATTTTTTGTCCCTATCCCTATGGTCTTTTCACATTTCCATTACCTAAACGACCCTCTACCCATTTGCCTATAAATAGGCTCCCTATTCCCTCATTTTTACACACACCAAAGGTTGATATTGATAACTATCTATCAACCCTCTTTCTTCTTCTCCCTCCATCCACTCTCTAATTAGTTAATTAATCATTTTAATTAATTAATTTTCTCACCCAAGCCTAGTTAATTAATCCTTTTAATTAACTAAAAAAAATCTTTTTTTTACTTACAAAATAATTAATTAATTAATCTTTTTAATTAATTAATTACCTTTTTTTATAATTAAATTGAAAATCCTTTTTTTAAGCTTATCCCCTATTTTAATTAATTAATTAATCATTTTAATTAATTAATTACCCTTTTTTAAAAATTAAATTAAAAATCTCCTTTTCAACTCAATTACTATTTTAATTAATTAATTAATCATTTTAATTAATTAATTCACTCCCCCATCACCTTTTTTGTCCGATCTGATAAAATGGAACTTCGGTCCGGCAAAACACTTTTTCCATGTCATCTGTCAAAACCCAAGGCATTTTGATCAAATAGTTCTCCAAACCCAAAAAATCATTTTTTAAACCCCTCCACTTGATCGTGGAGTGAACTACATGGATTTTGATCCCCATTCAAACGAGGTACGTAGGCACATTTGGAATTTCAGTCTAAATCTCAAATCCAATTTTCTTTTGAATTAAGCATATTTTTCTTTGTTTTTCTTTTGTAAGTCAATTATCTTTTTACAATGTTTGTAAGGGAATTTATGGCCTTCCTAGAATCCCATAAGGGTTAGAGAGGGTATCCCATTTTTTATGTAATTATCTTAATTAAGGAGTGATCATGTGGTTTCCCCAAATCTCTAAAGATTGGAGGGAACACTCTCCTTTATTTGTAAACATTTATTGTTCCAATAATTTTCATGCATTCATCTTATGCCATGTTCATGCATTCCATTTTGCAATTATTAATATCATTCATGAAATTAATTTTTTTTTAGTCAAATTAAACTTAAAGAGCCAAATTTAGATTATTTAAAACTAAAAACCTAGTCCTCGAACTCAACCCAGTTCGAAGGCTAGTGATTTTCATCTTTGGGCAATTTAACAAAATTTGGAGTCAAAATTGGGTTTTCCCTTAATATTTTCCCAACTAAATAAAAGTAAGGTGGCGACTCTCAAAAATCATTTTTCAAAATCAACCAAATCCGAACCCGAGGGTTCCATCGTGAGTCTAAACTCGAATGAGCATGTTGGTTCCCTTTAGCGGATCGGGCCGGTGCTCGGGCGAGGCCTCATAGCTGGCGACTCCACTGGGGACTAGTTGCCACCTTTTTTTTTTTCTAATAAAAAGGAAGATAAGAGCATTACTATTTAGTTAAGAAAAATTTTTCCAAAATAATCTTCTTTTGGCTCATTAAGTATAATTTGACTTTCATGCATCACTTTGCATAATAAAGGCTTCTTGCCTAAACCTTAGCTTTATGAAAACTTTTGAATGGCGAGTAGCATTGGCTCGACAACTCTCTTTGAGTATGTTGGGAGATAGCGAAAGCATTCCACCCCACGATGAATCCCCGATCATTTTGGTGGTGTAATAAGCAATCAGTGCTGTTGGACCCACGCGAGGCTCTTTGCCTCATAGGTGGTTAGGTATATCGATGCTCTAGTGGGACGGGGACCCTTAAATCGAACCACCCTTCACCCTTGTGCATAAAGTTGCTTTAGCCTTTGACCTTAAGATCCATGTACTATAATAATCGATATTGTCGCATGTTCATGAAACCTTTTTAGAATGCATCATGACATGATTATGCATACATAACATGAGAAAACTCGACAAGTTCAAACCTCAAAAAACCTCAAAGACCCAAACCAGTGGTCCGTTACCCCAAAAAACACCTAACACACTCACTCTATCAATATGTAAACTCGGTAATTAACCATGTGGAAGGAATCCTTTACCTAACACACCTTTACATTCATGCCATTCTTTCTTCATAATTCCATTTTCTTACTGTTTGTTTTCTGTTTCAAGGTACCAATGGCTTACCCTTTTGACCAAGACATAATAGGCGCCTTTTTCACCAATCTCCTCAAGAAGCAAGAGAGAGCTTTTCAAAATACACTCACCACTGCTCTCAAAACCCAAGCTGACACCTTTATCAATGCCCTTAATGCCCAGTCTGCCATCTTCACTAATGCTCTCAATTCCCAACGTCAATCAATCATCAATAAGGTGAGGGAAATGACCAATGCTCCTATCAGCTCCTCCTCCTGCTCAGTATAACTCCACCCAAGCCGGGACCAGCCATACCCCCACTTTTACTACTCCCATTATCGACCTCAATGACAAGGGAAAAGCTCCAGAGATGCCCACCTTTCCTCCTTTGGATATGAATGCCACTGCTCCTACTCCCACTGTGAATCCTTTTCAAAGTGGGGATTTTTCCAGCTTCCCCAAAGCTAAAAAACTGATGGAGAAATTTGAGACTTTAGAACAATCCATCAAGAATATTAAAAAGCATGAGGATATTATCGATGTCAACTCCCTTGCTCTTTTCCCGAACACCAGGGTTCCACCCAAGTTCAAGATGCCTATGATGGACAAGTTTAATGGCACCACTTGCCCTAAGACCCACCTCAAAATGTATGTGGGTGCCATGAGACCCTTTGGTGTGGATGATGAGCCCCTTGCTCAATTATTCCAACAGTCATTAACCGGAACTGCTATTAAGTGGTTGTTAGATCTGGACAAAAATCATAACAAAACTTAGGATGATATATGCAATACTTTCGTCAAGCAATATCATTATAACATTGAAGTAGATGTCACTCGATGAGACCTAAAAACCACTAAACAGAACCAAAGAGAATCCTTCACTGCGTTCCTTACAAGGTGGAGGGCAAAGGCGGTGCAGATGGTGAACCGCCCTATCCGAAAAGGAACAAATCAACATCATTGTGAAAAACCTCCTCCCACAATACCAAGTTTACTTGCAAACCCAGTATCTCCCGGACTTTAAAGCCCTCATTGCTATAGCCTCCAAAATTGAGGATCTGATTCAGACTGGCCAAATCAAGGATAAATCCTCAAATTCGAGATACTGTAAGAACACCAATTTCACCTCTAAAACCACTCATTCTGTACCTTAAAAGGGAGGAGAAATTAATGTTGTCTCTTACCATCAACCCATGAGGTTGGAAAGAAGGAGCTTTTCTGAATTGGGAATGCCTCTAAGCACTATCTATAAAAAGGCCCTGGAAGCTCACCTTGTCAAGCCCTTAGAACCAAGACCGCCTCCAAATCCTTTGCCCAAGAACTATAATGCCAACGAACGATGCGATTATCATCAAGGGCCTAGGCATAAAATGGATGTTTGCAAGGCTTTGAGGCACTGAATCCAAGACCTAATAGACAGTGGGGATATCATTGCCCCAAGAACTAAACCTAACATCACCACTAATCCGTTGCCTAACCACCAAGCGAATATCAACCTCATTTCTTCTGACAAACCTAGAATTAATCCTCTCTCCCTCATCTACCCCGTTTCAGGTTATTGTTGTGTGCTTAATCTAAATGACTTTGCCACTAAAGTTGATGCAATTACTCGAAGTGGAAAAGTCCTTCCTCCACCTCCACAACCCGATGGGTCATACAATCCCTCCTCCAACTGAAAAATTAAAACCCCATAATGAACCAGAGGAAGATCCCATTCTCAAATAGTTGAAGAAAACTAAAGCAAACATATGATATGGAGTCTCATCTAGTCCTTTTACCCTTATTGCCAAGCTCTTTGCAAGGCTTTGAATTAATGTCAGGCTCCCATCAACATCTCACCAGAGACCCCTATGGCATCTTTAACCAATGTTGCCAAGTCCATGACCATTTCTTTCAGTGATCATGATATCCCTTATGGAGATGAAAACCACAACCATGCTCTCTATATCACGGTAATGACCCAAGATAAAACTGTGCCCATGGTACTAGTAGATAATGGGTTCGCCCTGAATGTATGTCCACTAAAGGTGGCCAGCTGTCTAGGATTAGAGGCTTCGGATTTTATTCCGTCGAATCAAGTGGTAAGAGCATATGACAACACTAAGAGGGAGGTTTTGGGTATAGCAAATCTTGATGTCACAGTTGGACCAGTGATGATGCCAATCCCATTTCAAGTGATTGACGTCCCAGCATGTTTCAATCTCCTACTTGGTAGACCATGGATCCATCAAGTGAAAGTAGTTCCTTCTTCCTTACACTAGAAGTTGAAATTTCCCTATGGCACTAATATCATAACTGTCCAAGCTGATGTACATGGGAAGAGTGACATCCCAAGATCTGTGCCTATCCTAGAAATCAAGCCCAAACCATTTGCCATTCCTCTGTCTAGTTTCTCGTTTGATACCATCCAGTTCATTCAAGGGGAAGGTTTGGAACTTAGAAGAAACCAGCAAGGGATCACCCATTTTCTTGAATATCCCACTGCCACTCCTCCTTTCAGCCTTGGCTACATGCCCAAACCTGAAGATATTGCGAAATTGGAGGAAAAAGCCAAGCTGAGGGTTGAGGCAAAAAGGCAAGGCTCAACCTAGAGGAGTGCGAGCCTATCTACCAATTGGAGGAGGATTGGGAAGCGAGCATGGAGCCCTCTCTTTTTGAGACCATCCACATGATCACTTACCACCAAGAACTTGACCCCATCAAGCTTATCCAACCATCTCAGGCACCGCTAAATAACTGGTATTTCGAGAAGAGCACTGGTCCTATTTTGTCTTCATCCGAGTCTTCCGAGTCTGAGTTTGAGTCCCTTGAGTATGAGTTTGTGGAGACCTTTCAGTCCTTTTTATCTAATTTTGTAATCCTTCCCCCTAGGTTGTCCTTTCAAAGTGATGTAACCCATGATGATGGGACTTTTGTTTTCAATGAAATGAATAAGTTTTCTGCCTACTTTCCTGACTATCTATGCTCTACTTCATCTGACTCATCATTAAATGAGAAATCTGAAAAAGAAAATAAAAAAGAAATAAAAAATGAAAAAGGCAAAGAACCAATCAATTATGGCACACAGGAGAATCCAAAAATTACATACATTGCATCTGTATATTCTGACACACAGGCATTAGCTGAAAAAGTGCATGAATTCATGGACTATTTTGCATAGGAACCCAAGGAAATGGTGGGGGTAGATCCAAGCATAGCAGTTCACAAGATCCTAACTTACGAACACATGAAGCCTGTAAAGTAGAAGTTGAGAAGAATGAAGACAGAATGGTCTCTAAAAATCAAAGAGGAGGTTGCCAAGTTACTAGATAATGGGTTTATCGAACCCATCACTTATCCCTTATGGTTGGCCAACATAATGCCTATCGCCAATAAGGATGGAAAAGTCTGAATGTATGTTGATTATAGGGATCTTAACAAAGCTTGCCTGAAGGATGATTTTCCTTTGCCTCATATTGTGGACCGCATGGCTGGTGCATTAGTGGTCTCCTTGACCAACCTCTATGCGAGCTACAACCAGATCCAAGTTTACGCTCTGGATAAGGAAAAGACATCCTTAATGACAGAATAGGGCACCTATTGCTATCGGGTAATGCCTTTTGGTTTGAAGAATGCTGGGGCAACTTATCAACGAATGGCCACCACTATATTTCATGACATGATGCACAAGGATGTCGAGGTATACGTGGATGACATGGTCATAAAATCCAAGACTCCTGAATGCCATTTTGATGCTTTGGACCAATTCTTCACTAGGCTCAGGTAATATAATCTCAAGTTGAACCTAGCTAAGTGCCTTTTCGATGCCTCTTCGAGCGTATTCTTAGGACATTTAGTCAGCCAAAGAGGTATAGAGGTGGATCTAGCAAAGTCAAAAGAAATTATAGAAATGCCTCCCCCCAAAACTGAAAAGGAGATTAGAGGTTTTCTGGGTCATCTACAGTATATCAGCCGCTTTGTTGCACAACTGGCAGACACTTGTGGGCCAATCTTTAAACTGTTAAGGAAAGGAGCCCCTAAACAGTGGAACGAAGAATGCCAAAAGGCCTTTAACAAGATCAAGGACTACCTCCTGAACCCGCCAATATTGCAACCCCCAAGGCAAGGTCAACCTTTGTTGCTTTACTTGTTGGTAACTTCAGAAGCCATAGGGGCAATGCTTGCTCAAAATGCTCCAGATTCACACAGAGAGAATGCCATTTACTACCTGAGTAAACGTATGCTGTCACATGAGCTTAAGTACAATCAGATTAAGTAGTTGTGCTTAGCCCTAGTTTGGGTATGTCACAAACTTTAGCACTACCTATGCTCATACACAACCCATGTGCTAGCTGACAAGAGCCCCCTGAAATTCCTAATGAAGAGGCTAGTTCTTGACAGTAAGATGGCGTGATGGATGGCAGTTCTTGCAGCATTTGACCTAAATATGTCCCAAGAAAAGCGGTTAAAGGAAGCATAATTGCTGACCAACTGGCTACTGCCCCTATGGGGGACGAAATGTTTGAGCCTGAGTTCCTAGATGAGGATATCTTGATCATAGATCCTGAGGTATGGAAGTTATTCTTTGATAGTGCCACTAATAGTAAAGGCTACAAAGCCGGCGTAGTCTTGGTTACTCCTAAAGAGGATCATTTGCCTATGGCGATTAAGCTAGCAATCGAGGTGACCAACAATGAAGCAGAATATGAGGCATGCATAGCCGGTCTAGAGGTGGCCATTAACATGAGGATAGACTATTTGGAGGTCTATGGCGATTCTAACCTCCTTGGTTCCCAAGCCCTAGGTAAGTGGAAAATTAGAGAAGAGCATTTGGTTCCTTACCATCAACACTTGAATGACTTGGCAGAAAGTTTCCATGAACTCTCCTTCCACTACTTGCCAAGGGCAAAGAATTAGTTTGCTAATGCTCTGGCCACCTTGGCCTCAATGATCAATATAAGCGATAACGAGATACACAGGCCTGTTGTTATCGAAGTAAAGTGGCAACCTGGATATCATACCATGTGCATAAATCTCCAGTTGGCTGACGCCAAACCCTAGTTTTGGGACATCCTCAATTACATCCAGAATGGTAAGTATCCAGAAGGAGCCTCAAAAGCAGACCAGAGAACTTTAAGGCAATTGTCCGCTGGTTTTATACCTAATGGAGGTGTGTTGTATAAGAGAGCCTGGGACAACATTCACTTGCGATGTGTGACCAAAGAAGAAGCCCAACAAATTATAGAGTGGGTCCATAGCAGAGAGGAAGGCCCGCACATGAATGGCATAGCTTTGGCACGAAAGATAGCAAACCTGGGCTACTTTTGGCTGACCATGAATGAGGACTGCGCAAAGTATGTATAGAGATGTCACAAGTGCCAGATCTTTGCCAAACTCCAACATCGACCCCCTGTCTCTCTAAATCCAGTAGCAACACCATGGCCTTTTGCTACTTGGGGTACAGATGTCATTGGGAGGATTTCCCCAAAGTCCTCCAGTGGGCATGAGTACATTCTGGTGGCCGTAGACTACTTTACAAAATAGATTGAAGCGGCGCCATATCAGGTCCTAAACGCAAAGAAGGTGGCACACTTCATCTAAACCAATATCCTTTATTGGATTGGAACCCTTTTTGAAATCATCACGGACAATGGCTCTCACTTTCAAAAGAAGGTAGTCCGTCTTCTCCTGACAAAGAAAATTCAGCATCACTGCTCCTCTCCTTATTGACCACAGACCAACGGTGCAGTCGAGGCAGCCAACAAGACTATAAAGACCATTTTGCAGAAGGTTATTGAAAAGCATAGAGACTGGCACGAGTGACTAACCGCTGCTTTATGGGGATACAGAACTACCGTTCGTACTCCGACAAGGGCAACCCCATACGTCTTGGTTTATGGAATGGAGGCCATTCTTCCCATTGAAATGCAGATTCAATCCGCTAGGGTAATCAGGGAAAGCCAATTGAGTGAAGCCGATTGGATTAAAGGATACCATGAACAGCTAAATACCATCGATGTAAAAAGGATGGATGCATTGTACAGGATCCAAGGCTACCAACAGAGACTAGCTCGACACTTTAACAGGAAGGTAAAAGACAAGGGCCTATAAGAAGGAAATTTAATTTTGAAGGAGATTAGGGCCCTAGTTCATGACTCAAGGGGAAAGTTCAGGCCAAACTAGGCTGGGCCGTGTGGACTGAAGAAGATTTTATTTGGCATAGGCACCATTCTTATGGATGTAGATGGAAACGAGTTCTCTAATCCCTGCAATTTAGATCATCTAAAAAGATATTTTGTTTGAACCTGCATCATTTCTATCTATTTTCCTATCCAAGGCAATGCAATCAGAACTACATGGACCTGATCCACCCTGAAAAAAAAAATCAATGTAAGGGATACATAGGCAGCCCGACTCGGGTGCGGTCCAAAACATAATATAAAGATATTCTATTTGCATCACCATCTCATCTCCTTTGTGCCTAATGCAACATTTGGTATTTTTTTCTGAAAAAATAAATAAATAATAATATAATAAAAATAATAAAAATAGTGCTCGCTAAGTGAAAACCCGCGAGGGCAACTTAGGCAAAAGTCAGAGCAAAATAATAATAAAAATATCTCATATAATGATGATCAGATTTTACAAAAAGCATACAATCCATCATCACAAAAAGGACAACTTTTATCTATACCTACTACTTGTCCTGTGGTCTTGTCAGCTTATAGGAGCGTACAAAAAAGAAACCTGCAGCTGGTGTCGGAACAAACATCAAAAATAAGTAGACAACCACCTCTACCTAGCCAACCCGCCTTCTCCTCCTTCTAGGATGAACATCCCCCTCAGAATCAAATCCCGCCACTATCTCCTCAATCGTCACTCCCTTGATCGAAGTCTCTGTGTCCCCCTCCATAGCATCAGTGGTCGGAGCACTCATAACCCATGAACTGCTCTTAGCGACCACTTTGGCTGGCTTGTCCTGTGTCCCAGTAATTCTAGAACTGCTCCTTGAAGTCGTATCTGAGACTCTTCTCTGAGGGTCCATACCTCTTGAGCCTCTAGCTGCGACCCTCCCTCGTATCAAAGTCGAAGTCCTCTGTACTCTAGCAATAGCAGTCCTCCTCTATCCGCTCACTACTGTGATCCTCCTCTGTGCGACCAAGGTAGTGTCACCCTGGCGTCTAACCGCAATGATAGTCCTTTGAGTCACCTCTACTGCAGTCTGAGTTGCCACTATAGCCTACAGAGTCAATCTCCTAGTGGAACCTCTAGCCTCACTCTCAGGTTGAGTCACCTCCTATGTCTTGGCAGCAATCCCCTAGCCACTAGCACCTCCGGTAACTGCCTCCTCCATCTCATCACTCTTAGTCTCCCTAAGTAGCGTAGCCCAGTGCTCTCTCTCGACTAGCCAAACAGTCTCAATCAACCAATTGCGGTACCTCTCAGTGGTACCAAAATTGATCTCTGGCCTCACCGCATGAAAGCTCCTCATCCACCTCCCTCTAATAGCCCTGGCAATGGGGGTGGTAATCCATGCAGATTCCAAGAAGGGCACAACTAGAGGGACATCTTGGGTCTAACCCATCTACCGCAGGACCCTTGTACCTTGATAAAATGACTTCCATGCCAAGCTAAGTAGACAGATCACCCGGTACCCATGGCTCATCATCATGAAGGACCTAATTCCATACCACTGGCAGTGCTAGAGTATGTCCTCTGGGGCAAGCTCTAGGAGCCATCCAATCCACTTCCTGACTAATCCCCTCCTCACCAAGATGGGCCGCATATGATATTAGATAGCTATATACAGACTCCTCGTCAAGGCAGCAACCACTTTAAGTGGTCCATCAACCATACCTGCAAAATAAACCAAGATGAGATTCGGATATGCATAAAATATCCACTCCTGAAAGGATAGAAGCTGATAAAATTCTCCCTCTCACTTGAAGCACTACTGGAGATACAGTCCACCTCTCTAGTCCTTGAACATAGCAGTCAAGACTCAATAGTGTCTCTGCCAGTATAGCCCTGATAATAGAGCAACTCTGCTCCATCTGTAGTACTAGACCAACCACTCTGGCATCTCCCTAATAGATAGGCCTGGGAAACAGATAGCTGGAGGTCAAATAGAAAACCAAGGCTCGCATCCTGAGCCTCTGCACTCCTACATCACTCTGATCGCCAGGATCATAAAACTCCTCTATGACAGCAGTCAAGTTCACCTGCCCCTCTAGCACTATTCGATTGGCAGTGTCCGCTGGGAGAGTTAGAAACTCCTGAAAAAACTCTATAGTGCCCAACTCTGAACTCGGGCACTACTAAGGCCGCCTCCAGATCACTGTTAAGTATGGCACAAAACTCCTCAAATGTGGAGCATAGCTCCTCCATACCCATACCAAACCGAAAGACTCAGGCCACCGGATCCCAAAACTGAGAACACGCTCTTAAGAAATCCCAGTCCACCCGTACCCTTCTCAATCCCACCATAGCCGAAATCCTGTACCTACCCAAGTTTATCCTATCCATTTTGTCGAGTTTTCTCGTCCACATATGCATGTAATGACTGAAGTACGACTCCATGTGAAAAAGAAAGAAAAGAAAAGAAGATGATGAAAAATCGAGCAAAGGAGGAAAAGTCAACAAACGGGTAGAGTTTCGACTCTCAAATGAAAAATGGATGGATTTGCCTTCAGAAATTCTGCTTTATATAAGCCCCTAGGAGTCACAATCAAGCCAAAAAATGCAGAAACACTATCAAACAAATGAATCTGCCATGAAAGACTAATACGGTGCCACAGGCCCTCTATGCTGCGTCGCAAATTCCTTTTGCGGTCAGCTATATTCAACTTGTGCGGCACCACATAGAGCTAACACGGCGCCACATATGCTATTTGCAGCATGGCACTGTGGCACTACTTCGGCGATCACTCGTTCAATGCCAAAACTGCAATTCTTTGCCCCTAGTACAAGAGATAGATGACCTTTCTCTCTTCTTTAGAGCGGAAGGGCAAAAAAAGCTATATCTTCTCTAAATGACGAAGGGAAGGGAGAGAAGAAAGGGGCTGATCAAAGTCAAAAGAATGCATACAT
Source organism: Reutealis trisperma (assembly GCA_947687605.1). NCBI lineage: Eukaryota > Viridiplantae > Streptophyta > Magnoliopsida > Malpighiales > Euphorbiaceae > Reutealis > Reutealis trisperma. The sequence goes on along the minus strand of CANTUT010000209.1, from coordinate 106,569 downwards.
CACATTCACGCATCCATAACACAAACATGTATGATAGGAAGCATCATAGTATTTTACATAGTCATAATGTGCATGGCATAAGCATGACATATCAATACATAGACATTGCCCGTGCAAGAGTACTACTTCCCACCAAGGGAAACAAGTGATGTTGCTGCCCTAAAAGGCTACATAAAAAGAAGAAGTTACAAAGAAAACTCAGAGACAACATCGCGGTCACCAAATCAATAGCGTCCTCCTTTCCTGCACCTCCGAGGAGCATCCTCATCGTCAGCCTCATGAGCATCGGACATATCTAGACGTGTTAGCATCCCACCGAGGGTAGCTTCCATTCTGCGAGAAACTCTGTAAGTCCGGCGAATGAAGCTCTGAGGTATCTGTGGCAAATAGAATGTTAGAAACCCTAGGCATAAGAAAGTGTAAATGCCTTCCTTATATGAAGATCATTTCTGAATGAAAGGTAGAATCATACCTCGACATCGTTCGGAATGTCTCGCACGTCTGGGCAAATGGCATCAGGAAGCTACCACATCCTCAAGGAGCCATCTGCTCCATAATATGAAATCTCCTCAGGGATCTAGAACTCCCTGTCCCAGTTTATCATGCCGGTATTCAAGCTTGGCCCAGCACCTCCGCCTGCATCAGGGATAGGTCCCCCATAAGTGCTCCCTCCTGGTGCCTCAGAAGTCGCATGGATGATCGGCTCCCTTGGAGGGGCAGACTCGATGGAAGAGCGACCCCTCGGTGTGATCTCACACATTAGGAAAGCAAAACAAAAATCATGATAGCTCTAGCCAGGGAGTTGATAGATGCGCCCGTCGTCGACATTGCAAAGCACAGGGGAAGGACGGATCGCTGACCCACGTCTCATATACACTAGGGGGCTTGGGGATGCACCAGGAGCCGATGATCTGGAAGTACACCCTCTCTCCCAGGAAAAATAAGTGGTGATAGGGCGAACGCAATAGAAGCCGTCTCCGAGAGAGGTGCTCGGCAAAAATTATGCTGTCAACGCCGAGACGCCGTAACTCTCCGAAAGGCCTTGAGATCTGTCACATTGAATGATGAGCAAAATGGTTTAAATACTAGGGTAATAAAGAAAGCAAAGTAATGAGTGTAAAACCTCTAGCTCCGTCAAATTGTCGAAGAAGGTTCAGAGTGTCAGGACGCTATGACCGTCAGAGTTAGAACTCCAGTTAGACTCTGCCCATCTCCTTCCAGCAAGAAAATCTCCCAGCCTTTGTCTGACCAATCCAGGAGCTATGAAAGCAAAATACTCATATGCCTAAAGCTGCACGCACCAGACAGTCAGAAATCATCAACATTGTAAATTAAAATGCAAGCCAAGGTATGAGAACGTACCTCCTAGAGAGGCACCGTACCACCAACAAAAAAGATATTCGCTCGCGACAGCTCCACCATGTCATGGTACATGGCACTAAGCACTGCACTGCCTTAGTCGTACTCCCTCCAGGCGCTCAAATCAACCAGGCTAGCTAAAATGTTCAGATCCACTTTGTCCCTCAAGGAATGGGAGAAAGTACAACCTACTATAATCAGTAGACACAGTCGGGCCACTACTGCATCTGGGACAATCCCGCTGGCAGCTGCCGCCCACTCCAGCTTATCTGCCAGTAAGGTGCGCCTCACCTAGGTGCTATCACGAGGTGGGTCAAAACTAAGAAGAGCTTGCATCTCTTCGATAGAGAATGTCTGTCTCCAGTCGCCGCATATGTCGAGAGGACGAGTCCCAAATCAGATCCCAGACAACAAATGCAAATCAAGCAGCGTACAAGTTAATTTCCCGCAGGGAAAGTGGAAGGTGTTCGTGGTGTCCCACCACCTCTCTGCTAAAGTTTTGATCAAACTAATGTTCAAACGGTCTGGAGCCGACACCCCCAGAAAGTCAACAAAGCCGGTAGGCTCTAGTATAGCCCCAGCAACACTTTCCGAGGAGACACGCCTGACCACCTCCCTAAGATTACTACGACCGCCCCTATTCCTGATTGTCTATACCTGCAAGAAAACCAGCAAAAGCCTAAGATGATCTCATGAAAGCTATGAACAAAATTGGCTTTCAGAAAAGGTAAGTAAGACTACCGACCACTAACTGACCGTCATAGGACACATGATCTTCGGGGTCCTATAATAGGAGGGCTGGGTGTAGATTGTCTCTGGGCGCTTTGTACTATCGTCCCTAACCACCCACAGAGGAAGAAGAGACCCTCCTTGAGGAAGCAATTCTATGACGGGATGAGGATGCCATCTTAATCAAATGCCAGACCTGACAAGCAAAGCAAAAAAAGAGCATGTTATTATTATTGTAAAAAAAAAAAAAAAAAGAGTTTTATTACTACTATATAAAAAAGGGAGTTTTATTACTACTATTTAAAAAAAAAAGAATTTTATTACTACTACTCTAAAAAAAAAAGGAAAGAATTTTATTACGACTATTAAAAAAAAAAGAAAAAAAATCATTACTTAAAAAAAAAGAGTTTTATTACTACCATTAAAAAATAGAAAAAAAAGAAAAAAAATCGTTACTTAAAAAAAAAGGGAAAAGAATTTTATTACTACTATTAAAAAAAAAAAGTAGAGAGAAAGCTTGCTCATGTTTTGAGCAAGCAAAATGGGTGCAGCACCAAATGGGGTGCAACCCCATTTATACATTTTCAAGACATAAAAGACAAAATAGTGCATAGTAAAAGATGCCCTATAATTCTTTTTAGTCACACGAAAGTAAAATTTTTCAGTCAGTATTATTTCAAAATCAGGATTCGAAAGTTATCATGTGTTCATGAGATTTTTATCTACTCATAGTCAGTTCATACTCCTATTTTTGGATAAGATATAGCCCTGGCATAAAAAAAAAAAATCGGGAGATTATGAACCTGAAAAATTCTTTAATATCCCGAGAACAGCCAGATCGAGTTCCAAAATTCATGCAAATTATCTCATCATAACCAGATTTCTTTTTCTCGAGCTCAGATGTACTTTTTTCAGGTTCACACTCATCAAAACTGTCTAACTAATAGACAGTTTTGATGAGGGGGCAGCTGTGAACCCTCATTTTAGCACCTTCAAAATTAACATTAATCTCTCCAAAGCTGGCTGGAGCATTCTTGCCACAACCGGATGCCTTTCCGCCCCCGACCGGATCTTTTGTATCAGACACCCCTTTTTTCGAAACTGACCAAAATCTACCTCAGACTGACTGTCAAAATGTCTTAAAATTAATTTCAATCCTAACGACATTGACCATTAATTTTTTTGAGCTCTGTGGCTCCCAGAAACTGACCTGGAAGTCTCAAAAATTGACCCAAAAATTCTCAAAAAATGGGCCATCAGGGAAAACCTCAGGAAGCATGCCATGCCACGTGGCGTGCTGCATGGGAGGTGTGCAGCACTGTATCAGGTCTGCATGGTACTGCACTGCCTCTTTACGGCACGCCGCCTAGTGCAGCGTCGCGCCAGGGCACGGACCAATATGCTCTAGTGGGCCCCACACACGTAAAATGACTTTTTTACCCTTTTTTGTCCAATTATTAGCCATTTTCTGACCCTATCCCCATGGTCTTTTCACATTTCCATTACCTAAACTACCCTCTACCCATTTGCATATAAATAGGCTCCCCATTCCCTCATTTTTACACACACCAAAGGTTAATCTTGATAGCTATCTATCAACCTTCTTTCTTCTTCTCCCTCCATCCACTCTCTAATTAGTTAATTAATCATTTTAATTAATTAATTTGCTCACCCAAGCCTAGTTAATTAATCCTTTTAATTAACTAAAAAAATAATTTTTTTTACTTACAAGATAATTAATTAATTAATCTTTTTAATTAATTAATTACCTTTTTTATAAATAAATTGAAAATCCTTTTTTTAAGCTCATCCCCTATTTTAATTAATTAATTACCCTTTTTTAAAAATTAAATTAAAAATCTCCTTTTCAACTCAATTACTATTTTAATTAATTAATTCACTCACCCATCACTTTTTTGTCCGGTCTGATAAAATGTCACTTTGGTCCGGCAAAATACTTTTCCATCTCATCCATCAAAACCCAAGGTATTTTGATCAAACTCGTTCTCCAAACCCAAAAAATCATTTTTTAGACCCCTCCACTTGATCGTGGAGCGAACTACGTGGATTTTGATCCCCATTCAAATGGGGTACATAGACACATTTGGAATTTCAATCCAAATCTCAAATCCAATTTTCTTTTGAATTAAGCATATTTTTCCTTGTTTTTCTTTTGTAAGTCAATTATCTTTTTATAATATTTGTAAGGGAATTTGTGGCATTCCTAGAATCCTATAAGGGCTAGAGAGGGCATCCCATTTTTTATGTAATTATCTTAATTTAGAAGTGATCATGTGGTTCCCCCAAATCCCTAAAGATTGGAGGGAACACTCTCCTTTATTTGTAAACATTTATTGTTCCAATAATTTTCATGCTTTCATCTTATGCCATGTTCATGCATTCCATTTTGCAATTATTAATATCATTCATGAAATTAATTTTTTTTTAGTCAAATTAAACTTAAAGAGCCAAATTTAGATTATTTAAAACCAAAACCTAGTCCCCAAACTCAACCCGGTTCGAAGGCTAGTGATTTTTATCTTTGGGCAATTTAACAAAATTTGGAGTCAAAATTGGGTTTTCCCTTAATATTTTCCCAACTAAATAAAATTAAGGTGGCGACTCTCAAAAATCATTTTTCAAAATCAACCAAATCCAAACCCGAGAGTTCCATCGTGAGTCTAAACCCGAATGAGCATCTCGGTTCCCTTTAGCAGACCAGGCCGGTGCTCAAGCGAGGCCTTACAAAAGCCTTCACCATAAAGTCCAATCCATATAAAGTCCACTCCCTAGGAATCTTTACCTTAAAGCCCAAACCAAAAAACCTTCGCCATGAAACCCAAACCAAGAAGCCTTCACTATAAAACCTAAAAAGCCTTCACCATGAAGCCCAAGCCCAAAAGCTTCACTATGAAATCCAAACAAAAAGCCTTTACTATGAAGTCCAAACCAAGAAGCCTTCACTATGAAGCCCAAGCCTAGCTTTCACTATTCACAAAAAGACCATAGTCTTTTCCAAGGCCAAATCTGACCAAGCCTTTCCCAACTAATTTCCTAGCCTAACCTTTCCTCTAAGACAGACCTAACTGAGCTTAAGGCAGAACTTGACCAAGCCTTCCAAATGAACTTCCCAAAGGTTATAACCTAACTAAGCCGAAGTGCCAGACCTAACTAAGCCTTCCATATGAACTTCTCTAAGGACAAGCCCCATAAGCTAACCTTCCTCAAACCTTCCAATCTAATCATCTCTAAAGACTTAACCCTCCTGATCAAGCTGTCCAATCTAGCCTCAAACCAAATCTTCTCCAAAGTAAAAAGCCCGATCTTTTCTAAGACCACACTTTGAATGACTTTTCCTAGGCCGAATTGACAGCCATTAACCATCCAATCTCACACCTAACATGCCCATTTTCACCTCTGAGCTAGCCAATCAACCAAAAACCAAATGACCAAACCACTTTCCTCTATCATTCTAAAGTGGGGGCATATCCCTTCCAAATATTCACCTTTCTAAAATGGGAGCATCTTTCTTCCAAAGATCAACACTTTTATATCAAGACTAAACCTTCGCAAGTTCAAGGTATCATATCATTGCATAATTATCTAGCATTTTTTGCATTGAATAGGATCATGAATCAAGGCAAATTGTCAAAACTCTCAAAGAAAGATAAGATCATCATCATCATTTCCTACCAGGCAGGATCACCACTTTGTCAAATCCTACTAGACAGGATGATCATGCCTACTAGACAAGACCAGTGATTTGCTATTCCTATCAGACAGGAATATTACTCTTAGATCCTACCAGACAGGATCATCATTATCACTCCTACCAAATAGAACAGTGATTTGCTATTCCTACCAGACAAAATTATTACTCTCAGATCCTACCAGATAGGATCATCATTATCGCTCCTACCAAACAGGACCAATGATTTGTTATTCCTACCAGAGAGGAATATTACTCTTATATCCTACCAAATAGGATTGTCATTATCACTCCTACCAAACAGGACCAATACTTTGTCATTCCTACCAGATAGGGTCATCATCATCACCACTTCGTCAATTCCCATTAGACAGTGTCGTCGTCATCACTACTTCATTGATTCCTACCAGATAGGGTCGCCATCATTCCAACAAAATAGGAACATCACTTTTAGCTCCTACCAATTATCACATACTACCAGCTACTAGATCTCCCAAATATACCTGAGGCATCTTCCCTAAAATTCAACCACACCTCCTACCCAAATGTCTAAACTCTGACCTAGACATTAATTTGGTTCCTTTTACCATCTCCCATCCTCAGGTTCACTATCATTAGAAATTGCCTTACAGACAAAGATAATTTTGATGAGGGGGCAGCTGTGAATCCTTAATTTTGCACCTTTTAGTATGTGTTTGAACCGTAGAAGTACTTAGGCTTGGTAAACAAACCTTCAGAAGCTGAAAACTCTCAAAATGAAAAAAATCAAAATATTTCTTTTTAGCATTAAACCATTTTAAATCATCTAGGACTAAGTAATGAGTACAACGCAACTAGAATTGTGAAAAACATATAAGAAACGAGCAAGAACAAACCAAAACAGGCAAAACAGGCCTGTTGCTGCAAAGTTGTGTGGCATTGCCACAAAAGCCTCTAAGGAACCACAATTGCCTCTGTGGCAATGTCGCAAAGACCTCTGCAGTGCTGTAAATTTTAGGCCTCTATGAAAATCTAGTTTTTGTAATCTGATATTGGAAATTTGTGTTTTCTATGCTTCAATCCTCCTCTTATATATAGAGGGCCTCTCCACACTTCAAAAGACTAACTTCTAGAGCTTGAATAGCATTACTTCAAGCGAAATGCTTTGCATTTGCTCCTTGCTTTGCAAAGCGAGTTGGGGGTTTCTCCTTGATTCCTACCTGACTAGTTTGAGGCCCATCTGAGGCTAGCCGTCGCCCGCCATCCTAGGTAAGCTTCTTTTCCTTTAAATTTATCTTGTCTAAATTTCCTTTCTTCTTTTAGTTAGTTAATTAAATTGATTCATCTAGGTTGCTAGCTAATCAACTCAGTAATCAATTAAATTAATTAATTAACTCAACCCTCTTTTAATCAATCAATCAAAACATGATAAAGTGGCTAGGCTAAACTAACCCCTTCATAAGAAGGGAGAACTGCATGGATTTTGATTCCTATTCAAAGGGATAAGTAGGCATACTTGGTTCAAGCATCGAATCCAATTAAAATTAATTAATCCCCCTATCACCTTTTCACTTACTTTTGTATTTGTTTCTTTACTTTATTATTAGGATAAGTTTGGGGAATGTGTGACTTCCCTAGAACCCATAACAGCTAGAGGAAATATCCCCTAAGTTTGGGATTTTTATTATAATATTAACTTTCTCTTATTTTGAACCTTTACTTGTGTATTTACTTTATTGTTATTTGAATGATCACGCATATCATAAATTGTTCATGCATTTTGAATTATTTATGAAATATATTTTAAGTTACTTTTATAAATATATTTTAAGTTGCTTTTATATTATTTGGCCAAACTTATTTTGTTAAATTAAGCTAAAAACCTAGTCCCCGAATCCTCTTTGATTTCGAGGCTAGTGATCTTTTCCTTTGGGTAATAATTAGAGTCAAATGGGTCTTTTTCCTTATATTTTCCCAAATAAAAATAAGTTAAGGTGGCGACTCTAAGAAATAATTTTCAAACCTATCAAAGATAAGCCCAAGGGCTTCCTCGTGAGTTCTTTCCCAAATGAGCATTTTGATTCCCTTTAGCGGATCAAACTGGTGCTCGGATGAGGCCTCACAACTATGGATCAATAGAAGAAATTATCAAAGTTGATTATTGGGTAGCTTACAATGTTGTTTTATTTAGATGTTGCTAGTACTAAGAAGAAAAGGATGATTATGGACTTACTTGAGTTAATTTCAAAGGTTATGTTTTAGAAATGACCCTTTTGTGATGGCTTCACAAGTACACCAAATTTTTTACATTGAAGATCCTATTGAAAAGGGTTCACAAATTGTTCTTAAGAAATTACCAAAGGAGTGGTTTGATATAGGAGATGGAAAGAACGCAATTGAAGAAGATATGAATGGGCTTACCATAAATGATGATGAAGTCGATTGTAGTGCTGATATCGATGTTAGTGAGGGTAGCTGGTATAGTGAGGGTAGCTGGTATAGAGTTGATGTACCAAGTAAATAAATCTTCATTGCGTCAAATCTAGTTCAAGAAACAACTATTCTAATAGCAAATGAATATGATTCTAAGATAGATGACACAGATTGGGATTAGATGGAATGATGCAATAATAAAATTGTAAAATTCTCTCTTGAATTTTTTGACTAAAGTTTTGATTTTTTGTAATCCTAATTACTCTTCAAATTTAATTATATTTGATTAATTACTTAGGAATATCACTTCACTACTGCAAATACTACAATAATATTTAAAGCTATTACTTGAAAATTTAGCGGATTTTTTATATTTCAGAAGTGAATTTATGGTTTTGAATGCGGTTGAAAATTTTCATGTTTTATTGCTTTTTGAATGAGCTGATCTTAGAATTTATTTGGTTCTTATAACAAAAATGTTTATATAAATTGATAAATTTAATTTCCTTTTTGATTTCTAGTTTTTTTTTTTTTTTTTGCAATAAAAGGACTGATCCTTGAAGCTAATTAATCTTTTTGAACAAGGGTTACATATTTATGACTTTTATTTCAGTGTAAGCTACTATCTTTATTTATATATTTATTTATTTTTGGTGTTTTTGAACTATATTCTTTGTTATTGCCTTTTTTAAGTTAGGATGTTAATACTTGATCTATAACATGCAATTCAAAATACATCATAGTTGGAACTTTAAAAGTTTAAATATATGATACTTATTGTATAAAATGTTATTTTTATTTTAGTTTAATTTTTTTATTTTGGTAAAATATGTTATTTTTTACAATGTAGAATGGAAGATAAAGAGTTTTTGTTGAGATTCCACCATCAAGGAGGATTCCTAAAGATTTAATATTCAGGTGGAACTACAACTTATATCAAAGAATGTGTTAATATGGACATGATGTCTTATGCTTCACTGATGCAATATGTTGAAGAGGACCTCAACTACACTGAAATTGGAGGTGTATATGTTAGTAAAGGGAAGAAAGGTGGATGGAAACTTCTCACATGTGACAATGATGTAATTGAGTTTATGGATACCTTCAAAGATGGTGATGTGGTGGAATTTTATATTGACAACTTTGTTGATGAAGGAGTGCAACCGATGATGCAAAATCAACTGCATGTGGTCATAAGACCAAGAAGGATCATAATGAGAGGTATATTTCACAAGTCCCTTACTTGCATTTTTATATCATATGGCTGCTAGTTTATTATGCCGAAAACAGCAGCCTTTCTTATCCATTTTCAATATCTTGCCAAAAACAAACCAAACAGAGGCCTAAAATTTGCAGAATGCTCTCTGATATTTTATTATTACCTTTACACACTGACATCTTTTTTTATTATTTTAATGAAAGTTGATGCCTTTAAGGGTTAAAAACTAAATTTAGACTTAAATTACCCTATAAGATACAAATTTAAATTCAAACTTAAATTACCCTACTAAAATCCTTGTTTTAACATACATCAGTGGAATGTAAGCTTGTAATGCTCTCTCTCTCTTCCTCCTTCATGTGAAAAGGTAATAATTTGATCAAAACAGCTAAATTTACAATGTGAATTAAAATGATTTAATAAAAGCTATATAGATTTTTAGGTGATGCTCTCTCTCTCATCCACTTTTTTTTTTTCATACTTCTTGTAAACTATAAATAGCTAGAAATTGTAGGGATGTAAACACATAAGAGGTGGTGTATGTTCTATATAAAAACAAGTAAACGTTAGAGATTACAACAAGCAATCATAGTAGGTGTAAGTAATCAAAACATTGAAAAGCTAATATCTACTACTAAATCATATCATCTTTGTTTATTCCCTATCTAACTATTAATTTCATAATAACCAGTTGAAGAATAAGTTTGATTAATTCCAAAAATGATACACAGAAATAGTAGAAGTCTTTCAACTGGTTTACAGTTATCTTCAGGCATTTAGACTCAGGAAATTATGGAGGAAGCAAACAACTTATAAAATGGTACCATTTACCAATATATGCAGAGAGATAACCATGTGGAAAAAGGGGAGTAAGTCCCTTTCTAACAACACTACAAAAAATTAATCATGAAACTTACCATCAAATATCATAGTAACATATATAGAGGTTGCATTATGTCATAACAATGTAATAATAAGTGCATTCGCAGAGCTCCAATATAGTGGATAAATTTTCTTTTAAAATTTTATAGCTTCTTTTAAGCTCGTAAAATCATACATCAGTAAACTATTTTTGGAGAAATAGGCAGTGTAATAGTTTGCCCACTTGCACTAGCAAATCCATTCATAAGATGAAGAAGCTAGGTCTCGTAAGAAGTCTGTATCATAATTCAAAAAATTAAAATTTTAAATTAATTTATTATTTTTTTTATTCTTGAAAGGTCAAATGAATCAAAATATTATTATGCACTACATGATATTTTTTTTTTTTATCATACAACCATATGATTATAAACTAGCACTAATTACTAATTAGTGACATGTCTTGAGCCAATTTAGGCCAGCATTTGAAGTTTGACATTTTGCTATAGTTTAGGCCCCATAAAATCATCTGTTAAGATATTCACCAGTGCCACATAATTCATTAATCCAATTGATGAAGCATTTAATAGTTTAATCACTATTAGAGCTATAGAACTCTTTTCGCTATATACATTTGATGAACCAATACCTAGTGCAATGCCAAATGTAGTGGTAGATTTCAAAAAAAATAACATCATTGCTTTTGTATTTGTTGCATACTAAACCTGATACAACATTTTATTAATCAAAATCTAAAATATGCCAAAATTTGAAACATTCCTGAGATTTTTCTTATGGTTTATTTTTTGAGATTTTTTTGGTTAATTAAGGAAAAGTTTTCATTAATTAAGGAAACATATGCATTATTTTCTTGCTTATATATATATATATATATATATATATATATATATATATATATATATATATATATATATATATATATACACACTTTATTCTAATAATTTTACTCTTATAGGCATCAAATCCACACCGAATTGCAAGTATGTGACTTTGCAAACTGTTAAACAACAACATAAATGAAAATGAAAGGAAATTAAAGATGAATGTAGCAATGAAATGAAGAAAAAATTACTTCTTGAAGACACCATGCAGATAACATAAAAAGAAATGCACGCAGCAGATGTGGAAGATAATGAAAAGGTTGGTGAATCTTCAGATGTTCCTCCTTCAGACAATGTTGAAATGGTGAGTCCATTTAGGTAAATTTTGATTGTTAATGCTCTATGTTTGGATCAACTTGGCATAAATTCTTGATGTTGTTAATTTACTTAATTCCTATTCAACATGTTCATCAGGATCTAATTTGCTATGACAATGATGTTAACCCATATGTGAAGAGTTCATATGAACAGCTGCGGTATGAAAATATTGCAGCAAACAATGCACACATGGTTGAACTTGGTTTACATCATATTTTAGTAGGTAGGACATCTCCTAGTTCACGAAAAAAAGAGAAGGACAAGGTGGTGGAGGCAAGTAAAGATTACCAACCAAATCATGATAGTGAAGAAGAGGAAACTCAATTAATCACCAAGGTATTACAAAGTATAAAGATATAGAAACCAAATAAAAATAAAAGTTAATTGTATATCTTCTAACTTTTGTTTGAAATTTGTATTTCAGCATACCAAAAATGATGGAAAGAACAAAGAAGTAGCTGGTCTAACGACACGATCGCAATCCAATCTATTGCACCTACTGCTAGGAAGGAAGCTGTAGTACCAAACCATGCACAAGTGAGATAATATTTTGCATCCTATAAATTAATTTATAATAGTTATGTTTTGTAGTCTGAAATTCTGATGATAAATTTTTTGACTATATATTTTGTAAACCTATGTTTGCAAGGTTAATGCTAAAATAAGGAAAGAAGTTACTGCACCATCTAATAGTGAGCAGCTTAGGTAGCCAAGAAATGAAGGCATTGGCTCAATGCATGCATTCTTAGTATTGCATAATGCCAACAAGCACCTCAAGTTGAAAAATGATAAATATTGTTGAACCATCACCAACATTGGCTGAACCTGAGTTTGTTAAAACTCCTACAGGTAGCATTATGAATTTTCTGTTTTCAACTAAAATATGCCCTATTTGATATTTGGTGTATATGTGACAGACCTAAATACTAAAGGCAAAGAAAAAAAGTCTAGGGGCAAGAATGAGTTTTGTCCATACAAGGAGTTATAATGAAAGGAAGGTGATTATGCTAAATGAGAATTATCAACCTATAGCTGCTGATGATCAAACACTATTGGAATTCAACAATTTCGTGGGGTCATTGGCAAGGGAATATGTGCCACTCGACTACATCAATTGGCATAAAGTCCCTGGCAAAGATGATATGTAAAGGTAAGCATATCTTAATCTTAGCCTATGAAACTTAACTTTATCTTCCAAAATTATGTCTTATATTGTAAAAAATTTTATGCCTTTGTTCATTAACCTAAGATCTATTCCATTTTAACATAAGTACTTAATACCTAAAGAAGGAAAGACTTGGGTGTTGCGCACAATTTGTGATGCATGGAGGGTATACAAATGTCGTGTCAAAAGTAATCATTATAAAAAAATATGACACTGATGAGGAGAGGCTGAAACATATACCTGATGACATTCCATTGGAAGAATTCAATGTGCTCTTGAAATATTGGGACAATGAGAAAGTTAAGTTATATATTATATTTGTATTAAATTCCCCAAAATTGAATAAAAAAATAATTGATACAATTTGCCTTGGTGTTCCATTTAAATTTTCAATCAATGCCTGAAAAAAATTTAACAAAGTGCAAGAACTTTAAGGAAACACACACAGCTGGACCACGAAGTTTTGCACATATATGCAAGAAATTGGTATGTTTTAAGTGTATGAAATTGTGTTTTGTAAATTATGTCTCTTTATTATTTCAATCAATATGTTTAATGATTTTTTTTTCTATGTAAGCAACTTGCTAAACCAAACCAAGAACCACCGACTAAGGCAGAAATGTTTCTTACCACCTACAAGCGAAAAAAAGGGCATACATCTAGTTCAACGGACAAAGTACTCAAATTTAAGATTGTAAGTACCTTATTTATTACAAATAAGTTTGGAGCATAGTTAATTACTTACTATCATATATGTACACATGTAAATAACTCTCATATATTTATATTCAAGGATGAAAGGACTTGGCTCATCATGCCCAGACAACAGTGAGGCTGCGGAGCAATTAATTGGATGAGAGGCATCTCATAGACCAAATTTCCTTATTGGTCAACATGGGATATCAAGGAAACATAAGAAAAAATTGACTCCTCAAATTCCCAATGACTTTGTAGATGAGTTGATATCTAAAATAAGGAGCCAACTAGCTGAAGAAATGAAATTAAAGATACGTGATTACTTAACCATTATTGTCAACAAATTGGGAGAAGACAACCCCAACTTAAACGTCAATGTTGAGGAACTTGTGGCAACTATCCCTCTTGAAGCTGCTGGTCCCCTCCCTGGTGATGCTCAATCTACTCGCTATAATGAAGCTGATTCTTCTAAGGAAAAAAGTTGAAGTTCACCAATCACTTTTCAAGGTTAGTCTTATTGAATTTTATATTTATTAAAGTCTTAGAATTTGTTAATAATGGTCAACCCAATATTTCATGTTCCTGATTGTCTTGTAAAATCTGAAGTAGACAGGCCAAATAATGTTTGTTCATGGTTAATTGAAGAGCATTTGATGTGGAGGTGTTTAATCATATTCCAAGCATAATTGTGGTGTTTGTTTGCTCTCTCTGCTACTATATAATTACAAACTTTGCTGTCCTTAAAAGTTTTATTTTCATGAAAAAAATTATTATAAGTAGTACTTGAACAAGCAAAGTTATTAACTTAATATGACAAAGAGTAGTTAGCTATAGGCCTAGGGTAGTGTTAGTTAGAAAAGAACCCAAATTGTGTAGATAATATTAATTGTTTAGTTGCAATTTGCTTTAAGGTAAACCTGAAGTTTCTTGAAAATTGCAATGGTGACAATTATAAACTTGTAAAATCTTTGTGGCTATCAATTGCGAAGAGCAAAATTCTCCCTAGGAAGTATAAATTGTGCATAAATCATTGGGTTCATATCTATATTTAGTATCTTTGAGCAAAACACATGCTATTTCATGATCTATCTTTGGCTATAAACCTTTTTAATAGTGATGTGTGTGTTCAATGTAATTTATCAAATTACAAAATTTTTTTTCTCGCTTGTACTAAAGTGAGCACAACAATCAAAATATTATAAATTTGAGCTTTTTATAATTTTAGTTTGCATTCATCATGATATCATAGTTTTTATGTTGTAAGAATTTGCAAGACATGTTATTCATGATTTTTTTTATCAATCTAAAGCCATAATTTTTTTTTTCAGGTTCATGGCATTTGTGATGAGTAAATACTCAAATGAAGTTGTGAAAGGGGTTACCCTAAGCGGTGGTCTTTATTTGAATTTTGCTAGTGGATGTAGTCCTTAATTTTGTTATTGTCTAGTTATGTATTTGAATGGTTATGTTATACATGAATATTATGAAACATTAAATATTATGATACTTTTGAATGATTATGATAGTATCTGTATTTTTCTATTTTGATCTAATTTAATTGAATGATTATACTTTAATCTATTAATTGTAAAAAGTGTTTCAATTGTTTACAACTAATGTTGCATTTACTTTAGTGAAAATGTTGCTTTACAGCAAAAAAAAAAAAGTGTTGCATGTATGTCATATAAAAGTGTTGCAATTATGCTAAACAAGTGTTGCAATTAGGCTAAACAAGTGCTGCATTTTTAAATAGAAAACGTGTTGCAATTTTGCTAAAAGGTGTTGCAAAAATGTTGCATTAGATAATTATAAAAAAATATTGCATTTGGACTAAAGAGTGTTGCTAAAGGTTTGCTTTAAAAAATGTTGCAATTGCTCTTAAAAGTGTTGCTTTATCTTTTTTGGCTAAAACTGTTGCACTAGCTCAAGAGATTGCAACACTTTTTTTAGTGTTGCATTACATAAAAAAAGTGTTGCCATAGCTAAAATAACAACAGCCATAAATGCGACACCTGAAAAGTGTTGCCTTATACCTAAAGCAACATATTTAGAGATCAATGCAACATTTTTTTGGTGTTACTGTAGGCCATTTATGGTGTAGTGGTTAATTAATCATTTTAATTAACTAATTAATCCCCAATCAATTCAATCACCTGGTTCCAATAAAATGGAACTTCAGTCTGGTAAAATTTTCCACCCTCCTAAAGCAAAGGTATCAACATTTTCTTCTCACCTACAAACCCAAGTCAAATCAATCAATCTAATCAACTTCTAAACTTCTCCACTTAATCGTAGAATAAACTATGTGGGTTTTGATCCCCATTCAATGGGGTATGTAGACACATATGGAATTTAAATCCAAACAACAAATCCAAATCCCAATCAATCTCCTTTCTCCTTTTTAATTAATGTAATTTATGGATGTTTTATTTTAATTTTCCCCTTACACTCATACCATACTCATGCATTAATCATGATATTATAATTGTCATATAATATTTGTCATTCATGAAATTAATTTTCAAAGTCAAATTAAACTTAATAGCCAAATTTAGATTATTTAAAACTAAAAACCTAGTCCCCAAACTCAACCTGGTTTGAGACTTGGATAAATTAATTGAAAATTAATGAATTGAAGTCAATTGAGTTTTTTCTTTAGTTTTCCAATTTAAAAATAAATTAGGGTGACGACTCCCAAAATCATTTTCATAATCAACCAATCCGAACCCGAGAGTTCCATCGTGAGTCTAAATCAGAATAAGTATCCCAATTTTCTCTAACGGATTGCACTAATACTCGAGTGAGGCCTCACAAGACTTAGTAGTTGTCAAGCTATGGTTGGATTATGAGAGTATAAAATTGAGGGTTCACATGTGCATACCCGTTTCACTACCAAATGCTATCAATGATTTTCAGTGACCTTTCGGTAAATGTCATTTGATAGTTTAGAATTTGCTACATATGTTCAATTGCTTATTCTGTATGATTAAGTGAATAATGAGTTATGATTGTTAGTAATTCTTAGTTCATTAGTTGAATTGAGGAATTTAGCTATATGATTGAGGGTCCTAGAATTGTAGTTGATTTATAATTGTAGATTTCTTGTGTAGGCTTAGGTGAGTCGAGGATTTGATGAACTACAAACAATTAAGGTGATTGAGTTTGATTGAAAGGATACAATGAGTGAGGTAAGTTGTCAAGTGCATATTTGAAATTCCTTCTTATATGCTCTTTATTATATATTGCATTTTTCATGAGGTCATTCTCACTGAGGCCAAATTCTTTGTTTACACTTCATTATATAATGATAAAACCATTTTGAATTTGAACTTCTTATCATTATTACCAAGGCCATTTGGGTCGAAGAGCCATCTATATGATATTAATGAAGCCACTTAAATTGAAGTCATATTTCATGTGTTACTAATTTCATTGAAGCCAATTAAGATAACTTATTGATGTTATAATTTGATTCCATTGAACCATGACTAAACCTAAAACTAAGAGTAATAAAACTCCTCTCTAATGGTGGAAAAGGCATTAGCTCGTGTGTATTAGTGATCCTTTACATAAAGAGGGTAGTACCATAGGTGTATATTTAAAGAATGCATGTTAAACAAAGCTTTACCTAGATGGAAGTCTAGGCATGTATTCAAGGAATGCACATTCAACATGATATATTATTACCATGGCAAAGGGGGCACAACTTCCTATATAACATGCATAATGTATGATAACTAATGTATGAGTAATTGATGGATATGATGCTATGTTTTGCTACAACTTCCTATACTTTGGTGGTTTCCTTTCATTGCACACATATGAAATGTTTATTGAAACCTATGACATATTTGATATGTATATGCACCTGTGATCCTATAAACCACCAATTAAAATATGTATGAACTATTGTTAATTGATTCACTAATTATTTGTAAACCTCCTCATTCATATTGATTTCATAAACTTATCGAGTTGACAGCTCACATCATTTATAGATTTCATATTATGTATTGAAGAGTATAAAGGATAGGGTTGAGCTATAAGCTAGAGCTTATTGATCTTCCTTCTCCATGAAGAAGTACAATGTATATGTTTATGCTTTACGAATGTATATTAATATTAAAATTCTAATGTTTATACCTTTAGATAGGCTATAGTCATTGGAAGTCATAGTTGTCTATATGTTATCTATTTATGTGTTGTTAAGGTATTATTGGACTTTTTCGTGTATCAAAGATGATGGCATGTAATAACTATTAATGTTAAATATGAGATATGCGATATGTATATGATTCAAGTTCTAATCTTGCAAAGTGATTGGTATGTGATTTTGACAATTGTGTTTGAGGTTAGATGAATTCTATGAGTTTTTGGTGGCCTTACACCTACCCATGTCTTAGCACCATCACGACTCTTGGAGTTAGGTTGTGATGTACTTGCTACCTTTGATGATTGCTAGGATAAGGTGTGAGATGGCATATCTATGATGCCTTAGCCCTGCTAACTACTGATGACCTGGAGCTAACAATTTTGATGGACTAAAATCTATTTTACGCACCATTAGACTTGTCTTAGGCTTTATTGAAATAGCCTATTTGGTGTAGCCATTTTTATTTCTTATCAATATCGAGTTGGGGCATTCATGTATATTACTAGAGTCTTAATGATATTGAATGACATGACATGATTAACTAATTAATTAATGAAAAAATTATATTATTGGTTTCTGAATTTTTAAAATCTATTATATTGGTATCTGGATAATTTTTAAATTTTTCAACTTTGAAAAATAATCTCATTTAAGTGTTTTTAACAATTTTTTGGCCACGAAAGTGTTAATTTGCAATTCTAAAATATATAAGATTGAAAAAAAGGACAAAAAGTAAAATTTTTTATTTGTTGAATACTAAAACAAGATTTAAAATAAAATTGAAGAGTTATAAATAAGCACTTTAATGACCCAAAAACTTCTAAAAATATTTATCTAATATTTATTTTAAAAGTTGAAAAAGTTATCAGACAAAAAAAATTATTCAAACACAAAAATTTTTAAAAATTCAGGCACTAATTAAATAATTTTTTCTTAATTAAATTAAAAGGGTTATTAAGAATCATTAAAATCTCATAACGCAAATATAAGAAATAAATGAATATAGGAGAATACGTTTTAATGGGTCGCACTTTAGTTGTAGGCATTAAAAACGAGATAAACGGATTTGTAAGATTCCTTCACTGTGTTTGACCTCGTCAACTTAATGAGTTATATATATATATATTTTTTGTTGGATTTAATTTAATTCATCTCCCATAACCAGTAAGATTAAGCCGTAAACTCCCCCATCACACCTTTGGCACCCATCACACTATTTCTTTTAAAAATAAAACAAAATGAAAATCTTATTCGTGATGAATAAAATATATATAATCTTCCATCAATATATATATATATATATATATAAAGGAGGATAAATACATTTATATAAGAGCTCATCACTAAATTCTTTTTAATTGTGCATTTATAATAGACAATATAGTCATTTATTAATTAAATAATATAATTATCTAATTGTATTTAATTTAAATAAGAAATAATGAATTTAATTGGAATAAGGAAAAATAAAATAATTATTTTTTGATATCTAATTATATATTTAATTTAAATAAGAAAATAATGAATTTAATAAGAATAAAAAGTATAAAATAATTATTATTTAATATATAATTAATTATATTGTAAATTTATAATTATATAATTATTATAATTAAATAATTTAATTATCAAATTATATTAATTTAATTTAAATAAAAAATGAATTCCATTAAAATAACGAAAGAATGAAATAATTAATATTTAATATATAATTAGTTATATTTAATTTAAATAAAAATTCAATTAAATAATTTTTTTTTATGTTTTTTGAATATTAAGAAGTTTTTTAAGCAAGCTTTCTTAATATTCAAAAAAACAATAAGAAACTTCTCAAAAATACTTCTTAATATTCAAAAAACATAAAAAAAAATTATTTTTAGAAGTTAGAAAAATTCTAATTTGACTTTGATTATTTGAATATTAATAAGTTTCATTGTGTAAATTATTATTTTGTCCCGCTATAGATTTTAAAATTAGCTTTTTAATCATTAGTAATAATTTGTACATTCTCAAATAAAATACTATGTATAAATGAATTCAATTAGAATAATTTATATTTTTTTATGTTAGTTTGAATATAAAGAAGTTAAAAAAATTCTAATTTGACTTTGATTGTTCAAATATTAACAAGTTACAAAAATTTTATTCTAACTTTGATAAATTCTATTGTAGATTATAAGAATTATTTTTGACTCTATGAGAAGATCCAATATAAAAGGTACACTAATTGTGAATTCATCTAATAACAATGAGTAAAATTTTATTATTGCATTATCAAATGTCAAAGTTTTTATTTATAATAGTATTTTATTCTCTAAAAAATAATAATTTGTTTGAAATTCTATAAACACTCACATTTAATATTTATTTTTTAAATTTTTTATACTCTAACAGAGATTAGACTATCAACACTAAAATACTTAACTTAGATTTAATTTTTTTTATTCTTTATGCTATAGTCGAGTTTTAATTATTAATATTAAAAATTAGTACTATTCAAATTAATCCAAATATATCCGAAGTTCATAAGCTACAAGATTTATCAGTATATTATTTTTAAGTTTTATCTTGAATATTTTGGAAACTAATAATTTATTTATAGAAATACTAATATGATCATAATTTGTGAAATTATCAATTATGATGACATGATATTAAAGGATGATGAAAAATATTTGTAATCAAATATAAAAATATTTAGACAAGACCAAAAGTAAATCTAAAAGAAACAACAAGAAAAATATTTCAAATAAGTAACTAAATGATATATATAGGTAAATACTTGAATTTATTATATATATATATATATATATATATATATATATATATATATATATATATATATATATATATATGTATATATATATATATATATATATATATATATGTATATATATATATATATGTATATATATATATATATATGTATATATATATATATATATATATAAACCTTACATAAAATATACAACTAAATTTTTTCCTATCAGATTGGAAGGAAACAGAGATATGGCAGATGCAATGATGATAATGTTGAATTTATTAATAGGTATTTGTTTTTCATATTATTAACAAATATTTGTTTTATGTAATAGATATATATTAAAATTTTTAATATTTGATGGAGAGATAAATGTTCATACAATTATATATGAAAATACTTGAATATTGATGGGATATGCAATTGACGAATATAAAAAATCTATAGAGTTGTGCTTCATAATGTGTTCCTTTGACTTTACTCTATCTGACATGTATACTATTTAGTTTTAATATTTTGATTGTCATAATGACAATAAATATTATTTTGATGATTATGGTTGCAAATGATTAAAAGCAATCATTTTTTAATTTAATTCTCGTAAATAAGATTTTCATTTAAAAATAACAAACGTATAAATCAAAATTAAAAACGTTTGCATTTTATTTATTCAAATGTTATATATTTTCCTTGATTTTGATATTTTAATATTATAATTTTTATATCACGTTATAGTAATACATAATATGATTTTCATTTAAAAATAATAAATGTATAAATAAATTTAATTTTAATTGAAATATCCAGGAAGTAAATATGTAACAAAATAGGTTGGCGATTTTGGCTCATATTGTTAGAGGGGATGCCCTAGAGTAATGTATATGTTATGTAAATGTAAAATATTATCCCTAATGGCAATAAAATATATATTTATAAATGAAATTGTTCCATCGTATTAAATGTATATTTGTAGTCCATAAGTATTTTTCAAAAGAGGATCTATTCTCAAGTATTGAGAATATGGATGGCAGATAGCTCTTAAACAAATACTTTAAAATGTTTATGGTCATAAGATTAATGACTGAGCATCATTAATTTCGGAAGACCATCACTTTTGTTTATAATCTATAATTAGTATGTGATACTTATGATTATAGAGACAGTGAACATCATACTATTTGACAAATGTTATCGATATAAACATGTGGATATTCATAGGATGAATGATCGAACTGTGATGTTAGATGATGATGACATGGAGTTTTATTGTTAGTCAATAAATCATCATCTAGGTCATAATTGTACATACAGTCCTTTGACTTGAGGGACACTGTATCTCATTCATTGGTAGTTGTAATTTATTACTACTTACATACTAATGCTATTTAAGTATTGGTATATGGTATGTGATAGTTCTAACTAGTTATGAATGGAGGTAAGTGATCGTCAAGAGAGAATTCATTAATTTGAATAAACAAGGAAGCAATCCTATGCTATCTGATTATTCTTGATAGTCAAATCCTTGGCCAAGGTAGTAAAGATTCACTAGAAAGGGTTTCTAGTAGGAATCGATTTTATCAAGAATTAGAATTGAGATATAGACATATGATCAAAGCATATTAGGGTTTGACAAATCCTAGACCCTGCCTAAGATTGGGATTTCTTAATGAAGGGATTTTAGTGTACGTTAAGTATGATCAATGGTCTATGATATGAATAAGTAATAAAATACTAATATTCATTCTAATTAGGTAGTCATGATATGCAATGCTAGTAGTCACTCATGACTTATGGGACTAAGGGTAAAATAGAGATTTCACATTAGTAGAGAAAAGTGTTTTCTCAATCCCACTACTAATTAGACATGAACCTAGAAAGTCACATGCCCAAAAGTATTCACCTTCTAAGGATAGAAGGTTTACCATAATAATTAATTAAAGTATTTAATTAATTGACTAATGGTAAAAGAATTGAACTTGTAATTGAATTTACAAAGACCCTAGCATGTCTTGAAATTTAAATCCAAAATAATTTCTTATTAATTAAATCCTAATTTATATATGATATAAATGACAAGGATTAAATTAATTAAAGCTATGGATGAGTTAAAAGAATTGATTTTGAGCTTAGGACTAAACCCAAAATTGCCTAAGCCCATTTGAGAAATGGAGATAGGCAATTTAGGGGTTAAAGATTATCCATAACCCTAAAGTCCATATGATGAGTTTAGGGGTTAGAGATTTTCTCCAACCCTAAAGCCCATGTGATGGATTTAGAGGTTAGAGAAAGGTAACTAAGGTTAAAATAGTCTTTTAACTACTTAAGGCTTAATGGAAGTTATCATAAACCATAAAGGGTAAATTAGTCTTTTCCATTTAAGCTTAAAGTAAAAAAGCAAATTAAATATCTCATTTGTCCCCTATTATTCAACATAGTTGTTGGCTATAAAAATAAAATGATGTTGTTTGATTTGTTAGTTTTTAATGCACATCTTGATCAAGAGAGAAACCTTAGGAACTAAGTATTGAGAGAAAAGAAAGAGAAGAATTGTTCTTCAATTTTCTTGTTCTTTGTTCTTTGTGAAAGAACAAAGGTTTCTTTTGTTAAAAAGAAACATCTATAGCAATTAGAAGAAATCAAATCACCAAGAATTTGTTTTAGAAGATCTTGTATTCATTTGGGCTACCAAGAGAGAGAATCAAGAATATCTAAACAAATCAAAGTGAGCCTTGGAGGTGGAGCTTGGTGTGGACAATCTAAAGGCTCTATATTTGGGGAGCTTTTGGAGAGGAAAGAAGAATTGGAGTTCATACACTTCATAAGGTAATATGATTACCACTTCATCTTCTTTCTTTCTTATGTGTTTTACACATTAATTAGATGATTGGATGAATGTTTATTGGACCCATTTGGGTGTAAGTGAAATTTTAAATTGTTTGAAATTTCACCCACCATGTTGCTTCTGCTTAATTTGCACCCAATATTCCTTCACATGTGGCATATAAACTATTTAGTTAATGTTACATTTAGATTATAGTTTTAATATTTTGATTATCATAATGACAATAGATATTATTTTTTGTGATGGTGATTACAAATTTTTTAAATGCCTTCATTGAGTTTAGTTCTTACTTAATGTTTGCATTCTTTTGGTCTACATGTTTATTTCCCTTGATTTTGATTTTTTAATATTATAGTTATAGTAATAAATAATAAGACTTTGGTTCAAAAATGATAAATGTCCAAATAAATTTAGTTTTTAATTCAAATTTTACCTCTTATAAAATCAAATATTGACATATATATATATATAGAGAGAGAGAGAGAGAGAGAAAGAGAGTAGGCTTTTAGGATGTTTTAGATTTTGCCATGTGATATATATTTGCCATATGTTATTTTTCTATTGCTCTACATGGCAAGCAATTCATAAATTTTACGTTACCCTAATATATTGTAATTAATTATATTAAATATATTCAAATTGATCATAAATATATCTTAATTAGTATTTTAAATTACTCAAAATGGTTATTTATTCATCCTAATTAATATCCTAATTACCTCAATATAATTTTAGAACTTATTTTTGGGATATATATTGGAACTTCATTTTTTATTTTCCCATTTTGCACTTTCATTTGACAAAAATTTCAATTTTTTCTCCTTTATTTTTAATTTTCATTTAATAAGTCTCTATTTATCTTATAATGTTTTTATTTTTGAGTATTTTCTCTTTTTATTTTTTTGTGAAGGCATTTTTTGAATTTCAAATAATTATATTATACGATAAACATGAATATTTAGAAATTAAAATTAAATTTTAGTAGTTTTACGATTCTTATAAAAATGAAAAGAAAAATAACAAGTACAAATTATAATTTAAAAATAAATTATATACAAATAAATTTAAGACATGATTTATCAACCAGCGAATATATAGGAGCTCAAGTTTTCATTTTTTAAGTTTATGCAAGCTATTTTTATGTCATTTATGAGATTTTAAAATATGAAAATTTAAAAATAATATGCAAAGTAAAGTTGTAAAATGTACAATTTCATGTTGATATTATATCATTATATGAAGATATTTTTATTTATAAATTTAAATATAAAATCATATCAAACGGGCTTTCAATTAGTTTGAAAATAAAGAAAAGCATTAAATGTGCTTGAAAATTCAGTTAAACACCAATATCATCAGCATGAACTTCAAAACATTTGGGGAAAAAAAAAAAGAAAAAGAAAACTCAAGTGAACTCAAAATTGGTCTCGGTAATAAAATTAGAAAGAATAAATTATTTACAAAACCAAAAAGAAGCAAGTCAGTAACAATTTTATAGGACCACAATATAACACGAATTCTCTACCAAACAAATAATAAATGTTATATTAAAATACTCCAATATAATCCCTAAGCTTTTGACTAAATGGTGTTGAATTCAGAACTATAAGGTGAGGTCTTAAATTCGGGACTCAATTGTAGCTTTAATTTTTTTTTTTTCCTGAAAATGTATACACATATAAATGCACAAATAAATACTACGAAGGGATTTAGAAAAAAAACAAAAAAACAAAAAAATACAGAGAAAGGACGTACATATACATCTCAAAATTATATAATTTTGAAAAGACACATCAACCCTTAAATTTGAATAAAAATTGTAGCTATAATTTATTTTGTGTGTATATATATATATATATATATATATATATATATATATATATATATATATATATATATATATATATATATATATATATATATATATATATATACGCACACAAATAAATATAGAGAAGGGATATATATACACATCTTAAAATTATATAATTTTGAAAAAGACACATTAACCCTTAAATTTGAACAAAAATTGTAGCTATAATTTAATATGTACGTGTGTGTGTGTGTGCGTGTGTGTATATATATATATATATATATATATATATATATATATATATATATATATACATACACTAAATAACCATATAGAAGATAGATATACTATAAAAACTTTAGTTGAGTTATTATGGGATTTTGATAGCAAAAACTTAGAATCCAAATTGACATATTTAATTTTCATATTTTTGATCCGTATGATATAACTATTAACATAAATTGATTTTTCAATTTAGTCAATCTTGATTTTAATCTTGATAATTAAATTGAATGGCACTAATATTTTCATTGAGTATATGTTTTAAAGAAAAAATGACTTAGACAAGCTTGGGAATCAAAAACTTAAAAATTCTCTAAGTTGTGAAATGAACCTGTAAGTTGTGACCACAACAAAGAGATCACGTTTGCAATCAGCTAGTTGTGAGGTTGGGAATGAACCTAGTAAAACTCTTGTTTAAGTTTAAGTATGAGCTTTTGGAAAAACACTTGTAAGGGTTAAGTGTTAGCCTTTGGGAAAACACTTGTGAGGTTGTGAATGAACCTATTAAAACTCTTGTTTATGTTTGAGCATGAGCTTTTGGAAAAACACTTGTAAGGATTAAGTGTTAGCCTTTGGGAAAATATTTGTAAGATTTGGTGTGAACCCAAATACTTGTAAAATTTTTCTAGTTCAGGAATTTTCAATTTGGAAGAAAGCTTGGCATCAAGAAATATGGTCAAGCTATCCACATCAATTAAGTTGCTACGATGCTTCAAGGATTCGATGGTTTTTTCCATAACTTCAAGTTTTTCCATAAGCAATTTGATGTCTAAATGAGAGAAAGCTTCCCCATCTTGAAAAGGATCCAGGAGAGAGGAAGGCCTAAAGTGGGTAATAGTACTTGGGACTTGAGTTGGTGGGTTTCCCAAGGTTGGTCTGGCTTAGATTGAGGTTTGGGTTACTCTTGTTAAGGTTGGCTTAATTATTTATGGCTCAGACTTCCTCAATGATGAATTGTCTTTGTTCCTTGAATTGCGCTTATTGAGCAGCTAGGACAACTTGGAAATGCTCTTCTTACTTCTTAATGAGGCTGGTCACAAGTGTGGTCAAGGAAGCCATGTCAAATGAGTTGACCATTGGTACCTTTAAACTAAAGCAATAAAGGTAAGTGATAGTTATGGAACAAGAATATAGATATGAAAACTTTGAGAGAAAAACATTCTCTTTTAGTGTTGTAAGCTAATTGTATTTTGTCTTTGAAGGTCTCCTAAAGCACAGTGGGTCAAGTTCTTAGGCTTAAGGTATTATGTCGAGCCAATGGTATTAGGTTTGAGGGTAATGGGTTGATTTTGAAGGTTTTAGGCTCAGAGTATTGGGCCAAAGGGTAGGATCAAGGTATTGGGATCCTAAAGAGTCTAGGTTCTTAGATGAAAATGAAGGGTGAGGATCTTGTAGTTTGGCAGCAGAGTTTAGGTAAAGGAATTCAGATTTTAGTCTTGGATATGAGTTTTAGGGTTTCAAATTTAGGGTTGGAGATGGTTAAGTTCACATTTAAGAGAAGGGCTTAAGGTGTAAGGTACATGTGCCTAGTGTTTAAGGTAAAGCTAGGGTGATGGTGTGTAGGTTAAAGGTTAGGGTGAGGATGCTTAGGTTAAAGGCTAGGATGAAGGCTTAAGGTTTTGTAAGGGCAAAGATGATTGTGATAGAGGTGAAATGTTTAGGATTTAAAGGGTGTTTGGATGGGGATAAGAGTTTAAGGTATAAAGGTGCAAGTGTTTCGACAGAGGTTTGTGGGTTTAAGGTTTAAGGGTAAAAGTGTTTAGGATTGACCATTCTATAGTATGAGGTATAGTCTAGATTTGAGATAAATGTAGGTTTTTATACATCATGAATGCATGATATAAATGAGAAAAACATTCTATGAGGATGCAAAGGTACAAGTTTTGATTATGGTACATATGACCTAAGGCCAAGATCTAGGTTTATTACATGAAAAGGTAAGGGTGGGTTAGATAGGTTACCCATGACATTAGGGCAATGATATACCTAACAAATGTGAGTTAAGAAGCCTTGTGTTGGTCAAACAATATGTATTGCTCATTACACCTTTAAAAGGATTAAATGATTCATTATGGCTGGATGATTTTACTATTGACAAATAGACGAAATGAGGGTTACCCACTCGATGCTCACTATCCATTGTTCCCTTAAAAAGTTATATGTGTAAGCAAATAGCCTATGCAATTGATGCATGAAAGCCATTCTTGAATTAAAAGTGCCAAACGTTCATTTAAACCAATTTTAGTCCTCTTATTTCTATTATTAAAAAGAAGATGGTCCCTAGTAGAGTTGCCAACTGTGATGCCTCACCCGAGCACCAGCTCAATCAGCTAAAAGAGATCGAAATGCTCATTTGGATTTGAGTTCACGATGGAACCCTCGAGTTTAGATTTAAATGATTTTGAAAAGTAATTTAGAGTCGCCACCTTAATTTTATTTTTATTTGGAAAAAAGTTAAGGGAAAACCCAATTAAATGAATCCAATTTTATCCTAATAGAAAAAGTGCACTACTCCTTGATTACCAAAGAGGATTGGAGACTAGGTTTTTGGTTATTTAGAGAAAAATTGGTTTGAAAAGTTTAATACAAAATCACATTAAAATAAATTTCATGAGCAGATTATAAATGCATGAATAGTTATAATATGCATGATCATTCATTCATCCATTCAATAATACAATAAAAGAACAAGAAAGTAAAAGGAAAAGATTAAATTTACAAGAGAAACCCAAAATATGTGTTATAGGAAAGTCACACATTTTCCAAAACAAAATCTTAAAAGAAAGCATACAAATAATGATAAGAAACCTAACTAAGTGAAAAAGGTGATGGCAAAAGGAGTTTTTTATTTTAATTGGATTTGATGCTTGATTAATCAAGCATGCCTATGTATACCTTTGAATGGGAATTAGAACCAATGCAATTCCTCCTTGTGAAGGGGGTTTGCTTAGTCTAGCCTTTTATCATGTTTCGATTGATTGAATTGAAGAGGGTTGAATTGATGAATTAACCAATTTTAGTCAATTACCTAGTGAAGTTAATTAACTCATATTTTAATTAACTACCTTAGTGAATCAAAAATTAGGCAAGGAGTTTGAGAACACAAATCCCAAGAAGGGAAATATAGAAAACAAAAATAAAGCAACAACTAAGCTAAAGCAAATAAAAAGGAAAAGGGTAAGAAGCTTACCTTGCAATGCCATGGATTAGGAACGAATAGGAGGAGTTGCTTGTCGTATCATAATTCTAACTTCTCTCGACTTAAGGCAAAACATCATACCTCAAATGGAAAATTGATTGCTTTGCAAAGCAAAGTGAAACTAAATGAAAACATTTAAACTAAAAGCTTGTTTTGTAGAACAAGTAAAGGAAAAGAGTTTTTGAGACTTGTTTTGAGATCTCAGGTTGATCAAGTAAGTCCAGGTGTGAAAAACACTAAGTTGGGGGTCTAAATATATAGTAAAAGGCTTTGGAGGTCAAATAGCACAAAAATGATATGGGATTCATACATCTAGAGCACGTAACCTCATACTGCCTTTGCAAAAACGTAAAGGCCATGTGCAATCTCTAAAGGCAACCGCACGAAGGGGTTTTTGAACTATACAAGGGCTATGCGGTTTTGTCACTCACCAATTCGGTGATTTTGCCATTTTCACCCATTTCTCATCACAAAAGTATTGTGATTGTTATTCAATCCCTATTGAAAAAAAGAATTTACTCAAATTTGCACCTCTAGATGACTAGCACTTCATTACGAATCCATAGAATTACAACTAGGCTCAAATTTGATTAGAAATGGATCAAAATAGGACACAACCTGGTTAAACCAATAGAAAACCAAACTAGGTACAAACTAGGATCGAGTAGCATCTGTTGTGTGTCACCTGGTAAGTGGCATCCTTAGTGTGTCACTTGGCTTGCCGGCATACCTCCAGGCCAGTCGGTACATTGCTAGTGCCGCCAGACCCCTCTAATGTTTTTCTTATTCTATCTCTTAGACTTTTCTCTATAAACACAGGTCCACACCTAGTTTTTTGGACACAGACCTAAAAATCTCTAATTTCTCTCAATTTTCAAGCCAAAAGTCCATTCTTTTCAAAAATTAAAATTCTTTTTCATAAAATTTTCCTCTTTTCTTTACTAAAATTCTTTAAAAAATAATTTTGAATTTATTTTAATTTTTCAATTATTATTTTTTGTTATTTTCTTCTCTAACATTTTTGTGCAAGGTTTCAATCTTGGGAGACTTTTGACCCTTAGATATGGTGAAACTAGTCCCATTCATGCAAAGAAAGAGAAGATCAAAGGTATAGTCCTTTCTTCTCTTTTTTTTTTTTTGAGATTCTAAAATATGATGTGGTAATCTCTCTCTTCTATCTTTCTTAATGATCTAAAGCTTACAAGATCTATTATTCTATTAATTAAAATATGAATTAACACCCCCCCTTTGCAAGAAGGAAAAACTACAGGGGATTTAATTCCTATTCAAAGAGATACACAGGTATATCATTCTAAGACATCAACTATGCTAAAACCAACTTCATTCTTCCTCCTATCACCTTCTTCATATAGAATAGATAAAATCATTTTTCTTTGACAAAATTGATTCTTTTTATTTTCTTTTATTATGTTATTTCTTTTATTTTGTTATGCTGCTTTTCTATTTATATATCTTGTTTCTCATTTGTAATTTATTTTACTTAATTGGGGAATATGTCCCTAAAACCTATAAGGGTTGGAGGAAAGATCCCCTCGATTTTAATCTTTCTTTGCTTCAAATAATTTAAGTAGATTTATTTTCCTTTTCTTTCATTGTCATCATTATTTATTTTTCATATCACATATTGCATGATTTATATTTGTCTCTTGCACCATGTACAATTAATCATGCATACATAAAAAATATATATATATATATATATCTTTTTATCTTAAAAGCTATTTTGCAATTTTAAGCCAAACTAAGAAAACAAGTTTTCTTGAGTAGTTTGTTACTAAAACCTAGTCCTCATGCCTTGTTTGGTCACTCATGGATTAGTGCTTTTCCTTTAGGCAAATTGATATAATCTTGGAGTCAAATTTGCATTTTTCTTTAATTTTCTCAAAATAAGATAAAATTAGAGTGGTGACTCACTTTTTTGCAATTTACAACTTTTAAATGCCATTTTCTAAACTTATAGCAAGTTCCAATTGTGATGCTTTTCCTAAAAGCATTTTGCTGCTCGAGCGAGGCCTCACACAAAGATAGTAGAAAGTGTGGAAGAGGTGATTCCAAGAAAAGAATGGGTTGATGCTCATATAAGAGAAAATGTCATGAATAAAAGAGATATGGCGATTCTCCCTAGCTTTTTATCAAGAGAAGAATATGGAGAGTTCAAAATTGTAAAAGTGCTCATATCATTTGAAAAATATTGGAGAACTACCATAAAGTCACCAAACAAGTAAAATCTAAGAAGGTGCAAATGCTTGTCCATGAGTATGAGCACTTCCATATCAAGCCTAATTAGTGTCACATCCCAATTTTGGAGATATGATAGTTCTAGAACATGGGGAGACATAAGGTCACCCATACCCATAGAGCCCACTCATATATATATATAAACATTGCCTAGGATTGTACCAAAATCTCATGTATTAACTTAATTATCCAAAAATAAGGAAAACTTTGACTAGTGGAAGAATAGTATTAAAATACTTTAAATACAATGTATATGAAAAGGATATTTAAGACTCTAAATGAATTATCAAATGAATAATATTTTGAAATAAAACTCTCCAACAAGGACTCCCAAAGCATCTAAAGAAAATGCTTTTCATATCATAGCATGCTAATAAACTTGGACAAGGAAATCCCCCAAGCGGACTAAATTACTTGAGCTATCACCTAGCCTCCTCATAATGCTCACCTAGAACCACACAAGGAAAATGGGTGATATAGATGATCTTAATGAGTAAACAATGCAATTTGAATAATAACACATATCCCTTTATAAGGATTCATAATTTATAAATTCATGGTTTGCAAATTTAGCAAGGTTTATAGAAATCAACTTATAAACTTATAACTTATAGAGTTGACGACTGTGAACCCTTAATTTTGCACCATCATCATCCAAATGCAGCCTTAGCACTCGCTGAGTTTAACGCATTACGTGGAGCAATTATAGTGATCTTGCTAATCGGTTAGCGAGTGGGGGTTCAGGGGCATCGCCTTCGAAAGAAAATTTTTTAGCCGTTAATTACATTGTCACCAAACATCCAAATATCCTAAACCAACAACCAATCTCTAACAAAAAAAAAAAGATCTTGAAAAACATGCGAGCGCTATGTGGCACACCGCACGGCAGGCGTATGGCGCCGCATCAGACCTGTGTGGCACCATATGCCCCGTGTGCGGTATGCCACATAAGGCGCTACAGCATTCTGATGCTAGTGGGCCCCCTCTTGTATAGAAAATGACTCTTTTACCCATTCCAGTCTAATTGTCATCCCTTTCTAGCCCTACCCTTCATCGTCTTTTCACATTTTCAATACCTAAACTACCTTCAACCCTAATTGCCTATAAATAGGCCCCCCATTTCCTCATTTCTCTTCACCCCTTGAATTTAAGTAGATTGCTATCCTCAAACTCCTCTCTTCTTCTCCCTCCAATCACTCTTTAACCAATTAATTAATCTTTTTAATTAACTAAAACTCTTTTTTTTTAATTAATCACTCAATTAATTAATTAATTAATCTTTTTAATTAATTAATTAATCATTCCTTTTTCCAAAATTAAATTAATCATTTTCCTTAATTCACCTTTCCTCCAAATTAATTAATTAATCCATCCATTCTTTTCATCATATTAATTAGTTAATTAATCATTTTAATTAATTAATTAATCTTCCAATCTATCCAATCACCCGGTCTCGATAAAATAGAAATTTGTTCTGGTAAAACCCTCCGCCTACTAAAAGCAAAGGTATCAGCCTTTTTCCCTCACTCTCAAAATGCCCAAACCAAAATCAATCTGATTAACTCCTAAATCGCTCCACTTAATCGTGCAACGGACTATGTGGGTTTTGATCCCCATTTAATGGGATACATAGGCACGTTTAGAATCTAAATCCAAACCTCAATCAATCTTCTCTCCCCTTTTTAATTAATGTAATTTGTAAATATTTATTTTAATTGTTTTACTAATCCCCCACACACCATGCATTCATGTTATGCCATATTCATGTATTTTCTTTAACATCATCTTATAAATGTCATTCATGAAATCAATTTTTCTAAAGTCAAATTAAACTTAAGAGCCAAATTTAAATTATTTAAAACCAAAAACCTAGTCCCTAAGCTCAAACTGATTCGAGGCTAGTGATTTTATCCATGGGCAAATTAAAGTAAAAAATTAATAAATTAGAGTCAAATTGGGTTTTTCCTTAATTTTTCCATTTAAAAATAAATTAGGGTGGTGACTTCCAAAACTTATTTTTAAAATCAACCAAATTTGAACCCGAGGATTCCATCATGAGTCTAAATCTGAATGAGCATTCCAATTCCCTCTAGCGGATCGAGCCGGTGCTTGGGAAAGGCCTCACTGCTGGCGACTCCATTGGGGACTGGTTGCCACATTTTTTAAGAAAGAAAAATAAGAGGATTACTATTTGTTTAAGGAAAAATTTTTCCAAAATAATATCTATTTGGCTCATTATTTATAATTTGACTTTTATGCATCACCTTGCATAATAAAGGCTCCTTGCCTAACCTTAGCTTTAGGAAAACTTTTGGATGGTGAGTAGTATTGGCTTGATAACTCTCTTTGAGTATGTTGCAAGATAGCAAAAGCATTCCACCCTGCAATGAATCCCCGATCATTTCAGTGGTGTAATGAGCAATCAGTACTATTGGACCTATGCGAGGCTCTTTGCCTTACATGTGGTTAGGTATATTGATGCTCTAGTGGGATGGGGACCCTTAAATCAAACCACCTTTCACCTTATACATATAGTTGCCGTAGCCTTTGATCTTATGTTCTATGTACTGTAATAATCGATACTCTTGCATGTTCATGAAACCTTCTTTTGGCACACATCATGACATTGCCATGGATATATGACATGAGAAACTTGATAAGGTCAATCTACAAGACCTAAACTAGTGGTCCGTTACCCTAAAAACATAGCAACCTTACACACTCACTCGGTCAATATGTAAACCTTATGACCAACCATGTAGAGGCAATCCTTTTCCTAACACACTTTCACATTCATGCCATTTTTTCCTTCATAATTCTGTACTCTTACCCCCCTTTTTGTCTATTTTCTTTTTAAAGGTACTAATGGCCAACACCTCTAGCTCCTTTGATCAAGAAGCAATGAGCACTTTCTTCACTAGCCTCCTCAAGAAACAAGAAGAAACCTTTCAAACCGCACTTACCACTGCCCTTAAGACCCAAGCTGACACTTTCACCCATGCTTTCAACGCCTAGTCTACAACCTTTACCGATGCCCTTAACTCCTAACACCAATTAATTATCAATGAGGTCAAGGAAATGATCAATGCCATTATCACTCCTCCTCCTGCTTATGTTGAGCTTATATCTGCCCAAGCTGGGACTAGCCATACCCCTACTCCTACTCCCCCTATTATTGATCTCACCGATAAAGGAAAAGCACTTGAGACTCTAAACTCTCCTACAGTGGACTTAAAAACAACCACTCTCTCTCCCACTATGAATCCTTTCCAAAGTGGAGATTTCTCTAGCTTTCCCAAAGCTAAGAAATTGATGGAGAAAATTCAGGCCATAGAGAGAACAATCAAAAACATCAAAAAACATGAGGACATGATAGATGTCAATTCTTTAGCTCTCTTTCCGAATGCATGGGTTCCACTAAATTTTAAAATGCCGGTCATGGACAAGTTTAATGGAACCACATGCCCCAAAACTCACCTCAAGATGTATATGGGTGCTATAAGACCCTTTAGTGTGGATGACAAGCTCCTTGCTCAGTTATTCCAACAATCTTTACCAGAATCATAAGAAAACTTGGGATGACATCTGTAATGCTATTGTCAAGCAATACCACTATAACATCAAGGTGGATATCACCCGTCGAGATTTGGAAACCACCAAACAAGGGCCAAGAGAATCCTTCACTACGTTCCTTACAAGGTGGAGGACAAAAGCTACTCAAATGGTGAACCGTCTATTTGAAGTAGAGCAAATTGACATCATCGTCAATAACCTCCTCCCCTAATATTAGGCTCATCTATAAACTCAATACCTCCCCAGCTTCAAAGCTCTTATTGCCACTGCCACCAAGATCGAGGATTTGATTCAATTAGGATGAATCATGGATGAATCCTGCAAGTGTCACAAGAACATTAATTATGCCACTAATCCTACCACCCAAAGAGAGGGAGAGGTAATTATTGTGCCTTGTCACTAGCCAATGAAGTTAGAAATAAGGACTTTCTCTAAGCTGGGCATGCCCTTTAGCGTCATTTGTAAGAAAGCCTTAAAGGCTAATCTGGTTAAGCTTTTAGACCAACAACCTTCTCCAAACCCTTTGCCTAAGTGTTATAATACTACTAAGCACTGTGACTATCATCAAGGGCTAGGGCACAATACTGATGCATACAATGCTCTGAAGCACAAAATTTAAGACCTCATTGATAGCGGAGACATCATTACCCCCAAACCCAAAGTCTAGCACCACCACCAATCCTTTTCTAAACCATCAAGTTCACCTGACCATCTCATGTTTCACCTGATAATTGGCACTTTGAGAAGAGTGCAAGTGCTACTGCACCCCTATCTAAGTCTTTTGAGTCTACGTCTGAGTCATGTAAGCCTGAGTTTCAGTTTAGGTCTTTTGAGTTTAATTTTTTTATTGAAATTTTCTTTGAATTAGAGTCCATCAAGTCTTGTCCTTTTGAGTTTATATTTTGCCTTCTAGGCTTATCCTTTAATGTACTTATGATAGGACTTTTATCAGTAATAAAAGTTTAAACTTTTTGATTTGCTTTAATTTTTTTCTAATTCATCTTTAAATGAGACATCTTAAAAAAAAGAACAAAAAAATGAAAAATACAAAAAAAAAAAGGGCAAAAGAATTAATTAATTATGTCACAAAAAAAAAATCCAATACATTGCATTTGCATGGCAGTAATGAAAAAGCTCATGGACTATTCTATACAAGATAATATAAGGATGATCCAAGCATTGTAGTTCACGAGATCCCTACCTACATATACAAGAAACTTGTCAAAGAGAAGCCATAGAGAATGAAGATAGAATAGACTGAAAGGTATCATGACCAACTGAATGCCATCGAGGAAAAGAGAATTCATGCTCAGTACAAAATTCAAGGTTATCAATGGAGACTACCCGAGCACTTCAACTAGAAGGTGAGAGACAAGCATTTGCAAGAAGGAAATCAAGTTCTAGAAGAAATCCAAGCCCTTATTCATAATCCAAGAGGAAGTTCAGACTGAACTGGACTGGATAGTACATGCTAAAAAGGATCCTATCTAATAGAGGCACCATCTTCATAGAGATGGACGGAAGTGAATTCTCCCATCCTAGCAATCCGGATCAGCT
Source organism: Reutealis trisperma (assembly GCA_947687605.1). Lineage (NCBI taxonomy): Eukaryota > Viridiplantae > Streptophyta > Magnoliopsida > Malpighiales > Euphorbiaceae > Reutealis > Reutealis trisperma. The sequence continues at coordinate 70,760 of CANTUT010000209.1, read as the reverse complement.
GAAACGATACATCATCTGAAGATGACATCTGCATTTCATTTCTATTTTTCATGCATATGTAATCAAAATTATGTGGACCTAATTCTCCCTAAAAGACATAACCAATAGAAAAGTGATGAAAGGGATATGTAGGTAGCCCGACTCAAATGCGGTCCAAATCATAATAGAATATTTTTTGCGCCACATTCTCATTTTCTTTATGCCTAGTACATCATTTAATTAATTCTTTTGCCTAAACAAAAAGGAAAAAGAAAAAAAAAAGAAGAAAAAAGAAGGAAAAAAAAAAGAATGCTTGCTAAGTTGAAAACTTGAAAGGGCAATTTAGGCAGAAATTAAAGCATAAAAGATGTCTCATTTAATGGTAATCAAATTTTGCAAAATGCAAACCCATCATCTGGACATAAAGGATAGCCCTTTTAATGTTGTCTATAGCTTATCATATATCGTATAGTCTTGTCAACCTGCAAGTGTTTTCAACAAAAGCAAAAGAGGTTCATGTCTGAAGTCTTGGTCTAGTTAATCCTCTCCACCTCCTAAGGTGCAAACCTCTCATATCCTAATTAGAGTCAGAGTCTACCACAATCTCCTTAAGGGAGTACACCCCTCTTCTAGGTCTCTGTAGCTCCTTTTGCCGTAATAGTAGAAGTACGAATAGAATTAGAACTACTCACCATAGTAGTATCGAAAACCATTTCTTGAGCATCAGTAGTTCTAAAATTGTGCTAAAAAAAATCCTCCTTTATAATTTAGAAGATGCAGTCCTCCTTTCTACCTTAACTGTAGTAGTCATTCTCTGAAACTCTAACGTAGTGTCATCTTGTCCTCACTACAGTCACAGTCTCCTTTGTCATTGCCACTGCAGTTTGAGTCACTACTTCAATCTGTGGTGTAGCACTTCTAATGGATCCCCGAGTCTCCTTCAAAGATTGAGTCACCCCTCTGTCTATGTTGCAGTCCTCGCTCCACCAATGGCTTCTCTTGTAACCCATCCTTCCTCAGCTATGTCACCCTCAGCATGGCAATTTGGTACTCTTGCTCAATAGGCCAAACTACCTTTATCAACCACCTATCATATCTCTTTGTCATACCTAGTGAAATCTTAGAATAAACAGCATGATAACTCCTCAGATAGCCACTATTTGATAGCTCTGGTAATAGGAGCTGTGATATGCTTAGACTCCAAGAAGAAAAAGATGAGGGACACACTTTGAGTTTGTCTTATCTACCTCAAAACCCTTATCCCCTAGTAGAAAGTTATTAAAACCAAGCCCAACAGGCAACTACTCAATACCCATGGCCCTCAATCATGAGAGATCAAATCATTTACCATTGGCAGTGCTAAAAATGCATGCTCCAAGGGCAACCTGCAAGCAACCATTCTATCTGATCTTTGACCAAGTCTCAATAAAGCATGTGCAGACCAAAAACTAGGGTCCACCATGCAAAAATGATCCATTCAGCCACACTTCCAAAATAACCTAAAACTCAGAATAGACAAAATTTTCTCACTTGGTGAATAACTAGCTAGATAGTTCATCTTTCTAAATCTTGAATGAAGCAATTAAGGCTCATCAATATCTTTGCCAGCACAGCTCTAACCACAAAATGCCTCTGTTTTATCTGCCACTCTAGCATCACCCTAATCAACAGACCTGTATACAACTAACAGAAAACTAAGGCCCTCATCTTAAGTCTCTACCTACCCATATCTCCCTAGTCACCAGGATCGTGAAACTTCTCAATCACAACCGTCAAATTCACTTAACCATCACCAACCACCATTTGGCCTGCAACATCTTAAGGCAAGTCCAAAACTCCTAAAACATACAGAAAATGCCAAACTCCTCAAGAATGGACATAGCTCCTTCTCAACAGCACTAAAATAGAAATCCCAAGCCACTAAATTCCAAAACTTGAAGCAAACTCTCAAAAAAATCTCAATCTTCTCGTAATGCCACCATGGCAACTATTCCATACCAACCCAAGTTGAATTTCTCAACCTTGTCGAGTTTTTCAATCCACAAATGCATAGCTCCATGGACACAAAAGTCACATAAAAAATTGCATTCACAAAGTAAATGCTTGAATCCACCCTTATGCATCCATGAAACCATTCATTATAGGTATCACCACAAATCATGAATGGCATAGAAGTCAAGCAAAAAGTCCATAAATTCTGAAACATGCACATGCATCTTCTGTACACTAGCATCTATGTAATCATTTGCAATCATACATAAGCTGAGCCAATAGCCCCACTAACATCTCTTAAAGCTAACCAGTACTTTCTCAAAGCTGACCGACACCTCCTAAATCTGACTAATGCCTCTTTGAAGCTGAATGATACCTTTCAAGATCTAATCAATAAAGTGTGACTTCTAGAGTCCCTTTACTTCCAACAAAGTTCCTCTGAGCCTTCCAAAAGGCCTAACCCCTCACATTTAGAAGCCCAAGTTTCTTTGGAGCAATCAAAATCTTATCAGAATCTCTTGAACTAGCTCACTGATGCGTATTCTGCAAGTGTACAGATCACACAGGCAATATAGCAGTGAATGAGTTATCGTTCCACTAGAGACTTTAGGTAAGTACTATCTAAAAATGTTTGCTAATGTTTAATGAATCAAATTGGTATTAATGAAAATGATTATAATTATATTCAAACTAAATTAAAATATAAATTAAGTAAAATAACAAGAAGGAAAAAGGAGATGAAATCAGAAATAAAAGCCCATTCAGGTATTGAATCCCCCTAGCCCCTAATTGTATATCATGAACTACACATCAACTAAATTCATTCCATAAGTTGAATTGGCATTTCACTAAATTAGATAAAAATCTCTCTCGAGCAATTAAATCCCTATTTCCTAAGAGGAATGCAAGGATTCTCTTCTCAAGCAAACTCGATTAGGTCATGCTTTAGATTCGAGAAACTATCTACCAAAGAAGTCTTATAAGCCTATTTCTAGTGCCCCAATCAACCCTCAATCTCTATGAGTGATCCATTCACATAAAGCTATCTCTAGTCAATTATATGAAAACAATCCCCAACTAACAAGCATGCAATTATTAATTGGAATTTAAGCCATAATATTCATAAAGATAAAACAACCAAAAAAATGATTTAATTGAATAAGAAGTAATTCAATCTATATAAAACATCATCGCATGAATCCATCTCATCAAGTTCAAGTGGGTACTTCATAGCATTAGCAATGTGAAAGACAATTTTTTCGCTCCCCACTCTCAAAGTCAATGTGCCATCATGGACATCAATAAGGGCATGGGCTATATTCAAGAATGGTCTACCAAGTATAAGTGAAACATCTACGTCCTCATCCATATCAAAGATGACAAAGTCATTGGGGAAAATAAATTCCCCGACTTTTACCAACACATCCTCCAAAATCCCTCGAGGATGTACCACTAACTTATCAACTAACTGAATAGTCATATGTGTTGGTTTGGGTTCTCCAATACCTAATTCTTTAAACATCTTATAGGGCATAACACTAATGCTAGCCCCCAAGTTAGCTAAGGCATTTTCAATCAAAAGGTTACCTATGAAACATGGAATATTAAAACTACCAGGGTCTTTCAACTTCTTAGGCAACCTTCTTTGCAAAATTGCCAAGCTCTTTTCCGACAAATGCACAAATGATACCTCTTTAAGCTTTCTTTTGTTAGAAAGTAGCTCCTTTAAAAATTTAGCATATTTGGGCATTTGTGATAAAGCCTCAGCAAATGGTATGTTAATATGAAGTTGCTTAAATAATTCACAAAACTTACTGAACTGCACATCCATTTTATCCTTATGCAAACAAGCTGGATATGGCACTCGAGGCTGATACTTCTTTACCGTCGAGGTAGGCTCTTATGTTGCTTCTTTTCTTTCTTTCTCTACTGCTGCCTTTTCCCTTTCTGCAACTTCCTTTTCAGTTTTTTGTTAATGGCACCCTGTACCTCTTCCCTAACCACTTCTTCTTAGCTTTTCTTAACAGCCCCCTCAACTTGCTTGCCACTCCTTAGAGTGATTGCTTTCAGTTGTTCTTTTGGGTTTGCCTCGGTGTTACTAGGCAAACTTCCTTACAGTCAGTCACTAAGTAATTTAGCAATCTAGCCCATCTGATTCTCTAAAATATGAATGGAGTTCTATTGATTCCTAAGTGCTGTCTCAGCTGCCTTATGCCTCTGGTCGGATGATTAAATAAATTTCTCCATCATTTCCTCTAAAGAAGTCTTCTTAGTGGAACTTGCTAGAAATGAGGCTGTTGCTGAAATCCAGGTGGAGGTCTCCAGTTAGACTAATTACCCCAAGAGAAATTAGGGTGATTCCTCCACCCTGGATTATATGTATTGCTGTAAGGGTTGTTCTGCTGCCTTAGAGCATTTCCCATGTAATCTACCTGCTCTGGCTTGGCAAAATTATTGCCACTTTGGCAATCTTGACTTTGGAGTCCTCCCCCACACCAATCACAACACATAATTTGAGCTTTTCTTACAGATGAAGATGCCATCAAGGAATCCATTTTTCTATTCATGGCTTCAAGCTGAGTGGTCAATGCAACAATTGGGTCCACTTGATATGAACCACCTCCACCAATCCTTCTCTGATCTCTAGGGACTTGCCACTAATAGTTTGTGAGAGCCATGTCTTCAATCAAGTCCCTTGCCTCTTCAGGTGTCTTCTTATTGATGGAACCACCGGCTACCGCATGGATAGACTGTTTGCTTGTATAGTTCAAACCATTACAAAAGGTTTAAATCTGGTGCCATAGTGGAAGGCTATAATGCGGACACTTCCTCAACGAGTCTTTAAATCTTTCCCACACATCATAAAGAGTCTCACCATCTTGCTAAAGAAAGGAAGTTATGTCATTCCTCAACTTAGTAGTCTTAGATGGTGGGAAATATTTCTCTAAGAATTTCTCTGCCAATTGAGTCCATGTAATAAAAGTATCAGTTGAGAAAGACTTGAGCCATTTCTTCGGTTTGTCCCAAAGTGAAAAAGGAAACAAACGTAGCCTAATCGCATCATCTGAGAAATTATTGATCTTAAATGTATCACAAATCTCTAAAAAATTCTCAAGATGAGCATTAGGATCTTCATCTAGGAGACCATCAAATTGGCAAGTCTGCTGCACCATTTGTATCACATTCGGCTTAATTTCAAAATTATTTGCAACGACCGTCAGCCTCCATATACTTGAGTCAGCCCCATTATGAGTGGGCCTTGCATATTCTTGTATGGTTCTTGGCAAGTTTTCTACCATTATTTCAACCTCTTCCTCTGAATCAACGCCTTCCAAGTCTGCTACCTCTCCCACCAAAGCTAGTTCTTGTTCCTCCTTTCGCTTTTCTCTCAATGTTCTCTCTAAGTTTGGATAAAATTCAAGTAGATTAGAGGAACTAGCTCTGGTCATAAACAGAAAAGGGTACCTAAAAAGAGAATTTCACAAAAAAAAAAAAAAAAACAAAACAAAAATTAAATAACAAATAAAAATAAAAACTAAATCACTAGCTTTAATTCTATTGCTAATATTACTCTAAAAAGTCCCCAACAACGGCGCCAAAAACTTGATGCGTATTCTGCAAGTGTACAGATCGCACAAGCAACATAGTAGTGAATGAGTTATCGTTCCACTGGAGACTTTAGGTAAGTAGTAGTTTAAAATGTCTGCTAATGTTTAGTGAATCAAATTGGTGTTCATGAAAATGATTATAATTATATTCAAACTAAACTAAAATATAAATTAAATAAAATAACAAGAAGGAAAAAGAAGATGAAATAAAAAATAAAAGCCCGTTCTAGTATTGAATCCCCCTAGCCCTTAATTGTATATCATAAACTACACATGAACTAAATTCATTCCATAAGTTGAATTGCCATTTCACTAAATTACATAAAATTCTCTCTCGAGCAATTAAATCCCTATTTCCCAAGAGGAATGCAAGAACTCTCTTCTCGAGCAAACTCAATTAGGTCATGCTTTAGATTTGAGAAACTATCTACCAAAGAAGTCTTGTAAGCCTATCTCTAGTGCCCCAATCGACCCTCAATCTCTATAAGTGATCCATTCACATAAAGCTATCTCTAGTCAATTATATGAAAACAATCCCTAACTAATAAGCATGCAATTATTAATTGGAATTTAAGCCATAATATTCATAAAGATAAAACAACTCAAAAAATGATTTAATTGAATAAGAAGTAATTCAATCTATACAAAAAGTTCTAGGGTTCATCAATACCCAAATTGGAAAGAATTAGTTCATATCACACATTGAAACTAAAGAAAGAATTAAAGAAGTAAGAAATCTCAAACAATTCATGAATTAGGTGCCAAGAAATCCTGTTCTTTGATCCGTGATCTTCAATGTCTTTTTTCTCTTCCTATTCTCTCACTAATTCCCTCGGTCCCCCCTCTAAAATGCTATCAAATCTGGTTTTATAGTTCTGAATTTTCTGATGCACACCACTGGACCCACGGCTGGAGTTCTAGCCGTGGCAATGTGAATAAAAGAAAATGTAACTTCTCATGGGTGAGCCCCAGCCATGCCTCCACAGGCTACTAGATGATTTTCCACTTTGCTCTTATCACACGGCTGGAATCCCAGCCATGGCTCAACTCTTAGCAACCTATATTTCTCCAAAAAATCAGCGTTTTTGCTTGGATCGTTCACCATCCTATATCACATTCAGATCATGACATCTTTTGACACTGGATTAACTAAAAGAACTGTGAAAGCACTAAAACAAATAGATTAAACTCAATTGGAGGCATAAAATACATTAAGAACAATGGACAAAATATAGTGTTTTCAACACTTATCACTCGTCATAAGCTAAAGCTCTTCCTCTACCAAAATTTTGTCAGAATCTCGTGAGCCAACTCACCATAGGTCGAGGCTTTCTTTTCACTAAATTATCTTATCCAAAATCATCTTTACCTCTAACATTAAGGCCGAATAGATAGCCTTGATTGAGATTTACCCAAATCATCTTTACTTCTAGCATTAAGGGTGGATAGATAGCCTTAATTGAGATTTACCCAAATCTTCTTTACCTCTAACATTAAGGAAGGACAAATAGCCTTGATTGAGATTTACCCCAGATCATCTTCATCTCCAACATTAAGGCCGAAAAGATAACCTTGTTTTTTTAATTCATCAAACCTTCTTTATATCTAACATTAAGGCTAAACAGATAGCCTTGATTGAAATTCACCAAACCTTCTTTATCTCCAACATTAAGGCTGAACAGATAGCCTTGATTGAAATTTACCAAACCTTCTTTATCTCCAACATTAAGGCGGAACAGATGATATGATGCAAATATGTATACCTAAACTAATCAATTAATAGTTAATTTTATGTTTAAATGCATGAATTTTATCTTTAAAGTGGTGCTTTTAATCTTGTTTTTAAGTGTTCTCTAAGTAATCTAGGTAACTCTCAAAGGAATAAGGGTTCTATGCTTGAAAGGAAGAAGTTTTGCAAGGACTAGCCAAGACAAGCCCATGCCAACTTGTGCCCCATAAGTGCCGAGTCATGATAGAAGGTTGTGGTGCTGACTCGTGCCCTTTGGTGCCGAGTCATGCCAGAACCACATGGTGCTGACTCATCCTAGCTTGTCTCGAGTAGTTATGGTGCCTTTACATTAAAACACTTCACAAAAGGCTCCATTTTGCAAAGGACATGATTTGGGACACCTAGAAAACTATAAATAAGAATGTTTTATAGAATTTTAGGGATGCGATATTAGTATTATTCATATATTAAGTTAGTAATTAAGAGTGTAATTCAAGTGTTCAAAAGTTAGAACAAGATTGAAGAGTCATCAAGGCATTCAAGCAAGCATTCAAGGACACTTCTTCAAAGTAAATTTCTGGAGCAAGGATTGAAGAAAATATCATCAAAGTTTCCTTTCCCTTGTCTTTTTTATTCCCTTGTCTTTTTTATCTTTGTTCCTTGATGTTCATCTTGTCTTCTTGTCTAAACTTTGTCATTTACACTATGAATATACACTAGTTTGGTTTCTTTGAATTGCAATAAAGTATTGGTTTTAATCATTCTATTTCTTATATGCTTCGCATGATTTAGTTTTAATTGTGTGCTTAATTAATGTTGTATGTGCTTGATCAACATGTATAACATGATAGTCAAATTATTCACAATGAGAGTTGGGATAAATTAATGGAAAACCAATTAAAATTACTTAGAGAATAGGATAAGCACTTGGAGACAAGAAAATCCACTCTAAAAGGAATTAAAGTATTGGCATGAATATTTATGGTTCTATTCTATCTCTATGATGACAGTAGAATGCTCACAGACTCTAGATCAAACACTTCTAATTGACAACGAGAGTTGCTTTTAGGAATTATAGACCATACTCTCAATCATTGCATACATGTAACACATCTTATTAAAATCAATTCTAACTTGTAATTCAATCTAATCAACATCCTTAATTGTAATATTAGTATAGTAGCATATAGTTAGTTTTAAATCTCTTATTTAATATCCTTGCCTATCCATCCTAGTAACTATCCAATTAATACGAAATTTCCAAGTTCCCTAGAGTTCGACACCCTACTCATCCTATACTAATCCCTTTGGATTTGGGTCATCCATAGTAGGCCTAACAAATTTTTAGCGCCGTTGCTAGGGAATTTGTTGTAATTTTTATTAATTTAGGATAGTGAAAAGTTGTTTTAGGTTTTTTGTTTTTGTTTTATAATTTTTATTTTTTGTTTTAATTTTAGTTGAACATGCTACAAAGTAGAAGCTCTAATGATATTCTATTTGATCCTGAAATTGATTGAACTTTTCATGCTTTGCATAGGAATCAAAGACAAAGAGAAGAAGATCAACACAACTTAATAGCCGTAGAAACACGAACGTTAGGAGACTTTGCCATGCCTGACATCACATATTGTATTGGGGGAATAATGGCTCCTTCAATTGCAAACAACAACTTTGAAATCAAACCTAGCATCATTCAAATGGTGCAAAATAATCAGTTTGGTGGTTTGCAAGGGGAGGATCCATATGCACACATCTTGACATTCTTGAATGTATGTGCAACATTTAAAATAAATGGAGTATCGGATGATGCAATTCGATTAAGGCTCTTCCCATTTTCAGTCAAAAAGAAAGCTCAAGTATGGTTGGTAAGTTTGCTAAGTGGATTAATCACCATTTGGGATCAATTGAAGCAAGCATTCCTTCAAAAGTACTTCCCTCCACACAAGACTGCAAAATTCCATAATGAGATCACCACCTTCAAGCAAAATCCAAATGAAACAATTTATACTTGGGAAAATTTTAAGGAACTCCAAAGGCAATGCCCATATCATGGATTGCCGGATTGGATGATTCCTCAAATTTTTTATAACGGATTGACAAATGAGAATCGCAATATAGTCAATGCTGCATCTGGAGGTAAATGGATGGATAAAACAGTAAGAGAGGCTGTCACTTTACTTGAAGAACTTTCATCCCAAGGATACATGGGAGATGAGACAACTATGGCAAAACCAAAAGGTATCTTGGAACTTGACACTATTAACCTGCTAACAGCAAAGGTAGATGCACTCACCAAAATGGTAAGTAAAACTCAAATTAATTCTATTGAAAATACTGATGTTGTTTGTGAACTATGTAAAGGCCTCATCCTTATTCCCAATATAGTTCAAATGAGGAGGTAAATTATGTCCAAGGGGGGTATAACCAAAGAATGGGTATGAACTCAAACACATACAACCCTCAATAAAAGAACCATCCAAGTTTTTCTTGGTCTAATCCATCCTCCCAATTAAACCCACCTATTAACCAAAATCTCAAACTAAATAACCCACCAGGTTTTTCTATGAAGCAACCCTATACTCCTACACCACATAAATCTAATTTAGAGACCTTTCTAGAGTAGTTTGTAGGAACACAAATATCCATTAATAAACAAAGAGAGGAGCAATTTAAATAACTTAATTCCAAAATTGATCAACTTACTACTCATAATAGAATTTTAGAAACTCAGATTGCCCAACAAGCCTCTTCCTTTAACCTGAAACCTGTAGGTAAGTTACCTAGTCAACCAGAATTTGTTCAAAGAGAGACTTGCCAAGCAATTACTCTAAGAAGTGGTAAGATGGTTGAAAATACTGCTAATGAGAATAAAAATGATATAGCAGGTGATGAGGAAGTAAATTTAGAAAGTAACCAAGGGAGTGGGGTTAAAGGTAATAATAAAAATGAAAGTATCATACCACCTAAGGTCAATGATCCTAAAATAGATCTTAAGACCTTGCCCTTTCCTCAAAGGTTCATAAGAAGGAACCTCTATAAGCAATTTGGCAATTTCCTAAAGTATCTTAAAGATATTACTATTACTATTCCATTCTTAAATGCTATAAGGGATATGCCGGCTTGGGGTAAATTTTTGAAAGACATGGTCTCCCATAAAAGCAAACTAGAAGATTATGGTCTAGTATCTTTAGTAGAAGAGTCTAAGGCCATGTTTTCTAAGTCCCCTCCTAAGCAAAAAGATCCTGGATGTTTTACCGTCCTATGCATGGTTGGAGGAAAGTATTTTGATAAAGCTTTATGTGATATTGGTGCTAGTGTAAGTTTAATGCCTTATTCTATTTATTTAAGACTTAATTTGGGTGAACTTAAGCCTACTAACATATGTCTCTTAATGGCTAACAAGACTATTACCTATCCAATTGGCATTCTGGAGAATGTGCCAACAAAAGTAGGTAAATTTATAGTTCCTGCAATTTTGTTGTCCTAGACATGGAGGAAGACCTCGAAATCCCTATCTTGTTTGGAAGACCATTCTTAGTAATGGTAGGTGCTATCATAGACATGAAGAAAGGTAAAATCACATTTGAGGTAAACAATGAATGCATAGAATTTGATGTTCTTAAGATGATGAAATCTTCACCTATGGAAGGAGTTAGTAGGATTGACTCTATAGACTTAATTGATGAATGTACAAATAAGGTCAAATAATAATGCATGAGTCAAGACCCTATTCCCCCTTACCAAGTCCAAGAAGAAGAGGTAAATCTTTTAGAGACTACTTCACATCATCACTCCTTCCGACCTTCTAGATTTGAACCTATGGAGAGAAATGATGACCCAAACCCTTCTTCAAAAGAAGAAGTAAGTTTTGAACTCAAGCCTTTGCCATCAAATTTAAAATATGCATTCCTTGATTTTGAATCTAAATTCCCTTTTATTGTGAATTCATCATTGTCTTCAGAAAATATCAATCTTTTGTGCAATGTGTTGCTTAAACAAAGAAGTTCCATTAGTTACTCTTTGAATGATCTAAAAGGCATTGGCCCTAATTTTGCATGCATAGGATAATCTTAGAAGATAATGCTAAGCCTTACATTGAAAGTCAAAGGAGACTTAATCCAACTCTCAAAGAAATGATAAGAAAATAGGTCACAAAATTACTTGATAATGGCATCATATACTCAATTAGTGATAGTAAGTGGGTAAGTCCTGTTCAAGTTGTCCCTGAAAAAGGTGGCTTAACTGTTATTAAGAATGAATGAAATGATTTAATCCCTACTAGGACTGTCACTGGATGGCATATATGTATAGAATATAGAAAATTGAATAAAGCAACTAAAAAAGATCATTTTCCACTACCATTTCTTAACCAAGTGTTAGAAAAATTAGCAAATTATTCTTATTTTTGTTATTTGGATGGTCTTAGTGGTTTTTATCAAATACCTATCTACCCCAAAGACCAATCAAAAACCACTTTTACATGTCCCTATGGAACTTTTGCATTTAGACGCATGCCATTTGGTTTATGCAATGCACCTGCAACATTTCAAAGATGCATGTTTTCTATCTTTAGTGACTTGATAGATGACTACGTTGAAGTTTTTATGGACGATTTTAGTGTTTATGGAACTAACTTTGAAAATTGTCTAGAAAATCTCTCTAAAGTTCTTGATAGGTGTAAGGAGCATGACTAGTACTTAATTGGGAAAAGTGTCATTTTATGGCACAAGAAGGAATAGTACTAGGGCATATGGTATCCAAAAGGGGTATTGAAGTGGATAGAGCCAAGGTTGAAGTGATCACAAATTTGCCACAACCCAAATGTGTTAAGGACATTCGAAGTTTCTTAGGACATACCGGGTTCTATAGACAGTTTATCAAGGATTTTTCCAAAATTGCCAAGCCATTGTGCAAATTACTTGCGAAGGAAGCTACCTTTGAGTTCGATGAAGCATGTTATGAAGCTTTTGAGACCCTAAAGAAAGCTCTTACATCTGCACCGATTCTACAGCCACCTAATTGGGAGCAACCTTTTGAAATTATGTGCGATGCTAGTCATTTCGCAGTTGGAGCGGTCCTTGGGCAAAGGAAGGAAGGTAAGCCTTATGTAATTTACTATGCAAGTAAGCTACTTGATGATGCCTAAATCAACTATACAATTATGGAGAAGGAACTACTAGCCATAGTTTATGTGTTTGATAAATTTAGAGCATACTTAGTAGGTCAAAAGGTAATTGTATATTCTGACCATACTACTCTAAAGTACCTCTTAAGTAAAAAGGATGCTAAACCTAGGCTACTAAGGTGGATTCTTATGCTCCAAGAGTTTGATTGGGAAGTAAGAGATAGGAAAGGGAGTGAAAACCTTGTGGTGGACCATCTTTTTAGACTTGATCAAGAAGGTTTGAGGAAGCTTGATGATGGATTACCAATACATGAGACCTTCCAAGGTGAGCATTTGTTTAACATTGTATTGCAAGAAATTCCATGGTATGCTGACATTGCTAACTTTCTTATAAGTGGGATTCTTCCTTATGGTTTAGATTATAGGCAAAGAAAGAAATTTTTGCATGATACTAAATTTTATTATTGGGAAGAACCTTTGCTTTATAAAAGATGTGCAGATGGGCAAATAAGGAGATGCATTCCTCAAGGTGAGATTCAAGATGTTTTGAAACATTGTCATTCCTTAGATGTGGGTGGACACTTTGGTGCAACAAAAATGGCTTCTAAGGTATTACAATGTGGTTTTTACTGGCCTACTTTATTCAAAGATGCTAGAGAATTTGTCCTTACATGTGATAGATGTCAAAGAATGGGTAATATATCTAGGAGAAACGAGATGCCTTTAAATGGCATTCTTGAGGTAGAACTTTTTGATGTATGGGGTATGGACTTTATGGGTCCTTTCCCTAGTTCTTTAGACTATAAATACATCTTAGTTATGGTAGACTATGTGTCTAAATGGGTTGAAGCAATACCTACTATTACTAATGATGCTAAGGTAGTCAAGAAAATGCTTAAAAAAGTAATCTTTCCTAGGTTTGGTACTCCAAGAGCTTTGATAAGTGATGGAAGTTCCCATTTCTGTAATAATATCATAGAAAGTCTATTTAAGAAATATGGAGTAATCACAAAATAGCTACTCCTTACCATCCACAAATAAGTGGACAAGTTAAGGTAAGCAATAGGGAAATTAAGTGGATTCTAGAGAAGACTGTTTCTTCTTCTAGGAAAGATTGGGCATTAAGGCTAGATGATGCCTTATGGGCATCTAGAACTGCTTTTAAAAGAAGTGGTGTTTGCGATATCACTAATGATTTTAATGTTAATGACTTTTGGACATTCTTAATTGATATAGAAACCCCTTTTGAACCTAAAAAGGGGAAAGTGATGTTCATCAAGGATTTGAAATTCTGGATGTTGCATAAAGTCATTGCATGTGTTATTTTTGGTAAAACTGAAACTAATAGAGTAATTGTTCAAGAGCTCTTTTTGATGTGGTGTGTTCATAAATCAAAGCAAGATTGTTGGATATATTGGATTTTTAATCAACTCCTTATGTGTGTTACACGTAAGGAGCATCCATTAACACATGGTCATATTATTACAAGTATTGCTAAGGGGTTTCATATTAATTGCTCAAACTTTCCTTATGTCGTCAAATACTCATATTTCACAAAGCAAGCCTTTGTAAGAGGCGAGGTTGTGGATGCGGATTTTAACCATGTTGTAGCTTACACACGATCTTTTTGGAAGGGGTTACATCACCCTATTTATAATTCAAATGAAGACTCCGATGATGATGTTCCATCACCTAGAGACCCACCACCACCAAGAGCCTAATCAATGGTTCAACTTGCATTACCACCATCATCCTCTACTCAAGGAGAAGCAAGTGGCTCCACTCTTAGTGACCACCAACTTTTGGAGGAGATCTTGGCAAACCAAAGGAGCATGCAACGTCAACTTACTGCTTTGGAGGCTAGGAACCAAAGGATGGAGTGCACGCAATATAGTATGGACTATAAATTGCGTAAGCTCTTTAGTTACTCCGGGTATGACATTCCTTCACCACCACCACCCAATGCTCAATGAGGTATGTTTTTCTTCCCTTCTCCATCATCTTTACTTTTCTTCACATTGGGGACAATGTGAATTTCTAGTATGGGGGAGGGATCAAATGATGAAGTTTAAAGCTTTCTATTTACTTTTATGTTTTATTTTGTTTTGTTTTTCATTTTCTGCATTTTTAATATATTTTGCATGATTGTTGTTTTATTTAATTTAGTATTTTACAATTTGCATCAAGAATTTTTGTCCTTTTACTTGAGTTTCTCCATGTTATTATATCTTGATTAAGTTTTCTCATTCTATTTTCTAACTAATTTGATGATCATTCTTGATAAATGCCCAATTGGTAAAATTCTTAAGTCTTTTTCTAGTATTTGTTAAGATTTTGTCTTTTTATCTCACTTTTACTGCTTCTAAAGATTTCTAATTATCTAGTCAATTTTCTAATTTTGCTTAATTGTCAAAATTGATATAAGTTAAGTCTTTGAATTTGCATAATTTAAGTTGCCTAAAGGAAACTATAGCCATAATACAAGTTATGCATTAGTCAATAATGGATGAGGATACTAAAAGAACTATATTTGTTTGCTAATAAAAATGCATATTGAGTAAGTTGTGTACAAATGAGTTTGCTCCTTAGTTGCATTCAATTCGAAAGATATGTATGGTATGCCTATTAAATATGTATATTAAGTAAGTCATGCATGAATGAGTTTGCTCCTTAGTCATTCAATTCAAAAGATGTACCTTATTTAATTAAAAAAAAAAAAGAAGAAAGAAGAATAAAGCAAACTATGCGTCTAAAAATGCCATGAGACTTATTGCATTCTTGCGTGTGCTTTCTCTTGTCCCAAAGAAGGCTACTTGAATTTATTGAATTCTGGACTTAATGCATGGACATTTTGACTAGAAAAGCATGATTAGGTCCTTGACTAAATAATTGAACAACTTTGTTACCAATAAGGATGAGATAATTAAACAAAACTCAAAATTTACGCTATAAGACATGTCATCCTTTACCATTATTGGGCACTAAGAACTATATCATCAAATATTGGCCATATACTCTTTAAATAAATTTTGAAGATTATTTAATCAAGATTGTTTCATAGTTATCTTGGAGAAACTAAGTAATTTTTTTGCCTCTTCCCTCTTTATTCTTACTTGAGGGCAAGCAAGATTTAAGTATGGGGGAATTTGATATGATGCAAATATGTATACCTAAACTAATCAATTAATAGTTAATTTTGTGTTTGAATGCATGAATTTTATCTTTAAAGTGGTGCTTTTAATCTTGTTTTTAATTGTTCTTTAAGTAATCTAGGTAACTCTCAAATGAACAAGGGTTCTATGCTTGAAAGGGAAGAAGTTTTGCAAGGACTAGCCAAGACAAGCCCGTGCCAACTCGTGCCCCATAAGTGCCAAGTTGTGACAGAAGGTTGTGGTGCCGACTCGTGCCCTTTGGTGCCGAGTCATGCCAGAACCATATGGTGCCGACTCATCCTAGCTTGTCTCGAGTAGTTATGGTGCCTTGTCCTCAAAACACTTCACAAAGGGCTCCTTTTTGCAAAGGACATGATTTAGAACACCTAGAAAACTATAAATAAGAATGTTTTATAGAATTTTAGGGATGTGATATTAATATTATTCATATATTAAGTTAGTAATTGAGAGTGTAATTGAAGTGTTCAAAAGTTAGAACAAGATTGAAGAGTCACCAAGGCATTCAAGCAAGCATTCAAGCACACTTCTTCAAAGTAAATTTATGGAGCAAGGATTAAAGAAAATATCATCAAAGTTTCTTTCCCTTGTCTTTTTTATCTTTTTTCCTTGATGTTCATCTTGTCTTCTTATCTAAACTTTGTCATTTACACTATGAATATACACTAGTTTGGTTTCTTTGAATTGCAATAAAGTATTGGTTTTAATCATTCTATTTCTTATATGCTTCGCATGATTTAGTTTTAATTGTGTGCTGAATTAATGTTGTATGTGCTTGATCAACATGTATAACATGATAGTCAAATTATTCACAATGAGAGTTGGGATAAATTGATGGAAAACCAATTAAAATTACTTAGAGAATATGATAAGCACTTGGAGACAAGCAAATCCACTCTAAGGGGAATTAAAGTATTGGCATGAATATTTATGGTTCTGTTCTATCTCTATGATGACATGAGAATGCTCATAGACTCTAAATCAAACACTTCTAATTGACAACGAGAGTTGCTTTTAGGAACTATAGACCACACGCTCAATCATTGCATGCATGTAACACATCTTATTAAAATCAATTCTGACTTGTAATTCAATCTAATCAACATTCTTAATTGTAATATTAGTATAGTAGCATATAGTTAGTTTTAAATCTCTTATTTAATATCTTTGCCTATCCATCCTAGTAACTATCCAATTAATACAAAATTTTTAAGTTCCCCAGAGTTCGACACCCTACTCATCCTATACTAATTCCTTTGGATTTGGGTCACCCATAGTAGGCCTAACAACATATAGCCTTAATTAAAACTCACCAAACCTTCTTTATCTCCAATATTAAGGCCAAACAGATAGCCTTAATTGAAATTCACCAAACCTTCTTTATCTCAAACATTGAGGCTAGACAGATAACCTTGATTAAAATTCACTGAACATTCTTTATCTTCTAACATTAAGGCTGAACAGATAGCCTTAATTGAAATTTACCAAGACCATTCTTGCATCCAATGTCAAGGCCGAACTGATAGCCATTGATAAAATCTAATTTATCTTAAAGGGTTTCCTTCCAAAGGGCCTTATAAGAACACACAAGCCTAGAGTTTGATATGGCACCTCTTCCCAATGTTCACTTTCATCAAAATCACCTTTTGTTCAAAGCTAATTCTAATGAAGGGACAACTATGAACCCTTAATTTTGCACTCTCATCATCCAAATGCAGCTTTAGCACTTGCTGAGTTTAACGCATTATGTGGAGCTGTTACAGTGGTTCCGCTAACTAGTTACCAGGTAGGGCTTTAGGGATAACCCCCTTGAAAGAAAATTTTTTAGCCTTCAATTATATTGCTACTAGACATCTAAATATCCCAAACCAACAACCAATCTCTAAAAAAAAAAAAGATCTCAAAAAATATGCCATCATCAGAGCTGTGTGGTGCCACATGCCCCATGTGCAGCGCCACATGCCCTATGTGTAGCAGGCTGCAAGCACTTGGTGTGGTGTTGCAAAGGTGCTACAACATTCTGATGCCAATACGCCCCTCCTAGGCTGGAAATAACCCTTTTACCCCTTCTAGTCTAATTTTCATCCCTTTCTAGCCCTACCTTTCATCGTCTTTTCACATGTTCAATACCTAAACTACCCTTGACCCCATTTGCCTATAAATAGGCCCCCCCATTCCTTCATTTCTCTTCACCCCTTGAATTTGAGTAGATTGCTATCTTCAAATTCCTCTCTTTTTCTCCCTGCAATCACTCTCTAATTAATTAATTAATCTTTTTAATTAATTAATTAGCTTACCCTAATCAAGTTAATTAATCTTTTAATTAACTAGAACTCTTTTTTTAATTAATCACTCAATTAATTAATTAATTAATCTTTTTAATTAATTAATTAATCACTCTTTTTTCAAAAATATTCCTTTTTCCAAAATCAAATTAATCATTTTCCTTAATTCACCCCTCCTGCAAATTAATTAATTAATACGTCCATCCTTTTCATCATATTAATTAGTTAATTAATCATTTTAATTAATTACTTAATCTTCCAATCCATCCAATCACTCGATCCTGATAAAATGGAACTTCGGTCCTGTAAAACCCTCTGCCCACCAAAAGCAAGGTATTAGCCTTTTTCTCTCACTCTCAAAACACCCAAACCAAAATCAATCTGATCAACTCCTAAACCTCTCCACTTAATTGTAGAATGAACTATGTGGGTTTTGATCCCTATTCAATGGGGTACATAGGCACATTTGGAATCTAAATTCAAACCCCAGATCCAAATCCCAATCAATCTTCTTTCCCCTTTTTAATTAATGTAATTTGTAAATATTTACTTTAGTTATTTTACTAATCCCCCATACACCATGCATTCATGTTATGTTATATTCATGTATTTTCTTTAACGTCATCTTATAAATGTCATTCATGAAATCAATTTTTCTAAAGTCAAATTAAACTTAAGAGCAAAGTTTAGATTATTTAAAACCAAAAACCTAGTCCCCGAGCTCAACCTGGTTCAAGGCTAATGATTTTATCTATGGGCAAATTAAAGTAAAAAATTAAAAAATTGGAGTCAAATTGGGTTTTTCCTTAATTTTCCCTTTTAAAAATAAATTAGGGTGGCGACTTCCAAAAATTATTTTCAAAATCAACCAAATCCAAACTCGAGGGTTCCATTATGAGTCTAAACCTGAATGAGCATTTGATTCTCTCTAGCATATTGGGTCAGTGCTGAGGCCTCACAACGGCTTATTAGCTCATTCACTCAAAGGAGAGGTGGCATCATACCAAATTTGAACTCCCAACTTGTAACTTATAAAGAAGCATGAAACTGATCAGGCTCCACTGCTAGAACCGCCCCTTCTAGCTGAGGTGGATACACTACCCTTATTCTTCGAGTTAAGACCATGTACAAAAGTACCAATGATTACCCGCATCGGCACGAGGATTTCTACGTAAAGGGTTCATAGGTACCATAGCTAGAGCTAATGGCAATCACTTATAATAATAACATTGAAGAATGTAATCACATGTAATGTAATAGCAATAGTAGCTTAGTTTATTGAATAAAAAATAGATAACAATGTAGTTCTAGAAAGAAAGTAAGGCAAGGCAATAATTACAAAGGTTCTTTCTTATCATTGAATAAATAATTATAGTTTCAGACCAATTATCCTTTGGCAACCCAAGCTTGACAAAGAAATCATATAATTAGAATTAATAATAGAAAAGAACTTGGGTTTCAAGGATCTTAAAGGTTCATATAACATGATATACTTGTAACATGAACATAATGTTTACTCACCTAGTGGTTCCTTAACTCCTAATTATTGTAGCCCTTGAACTTCTAATAATCCTCAAGCTCTAACATAACATTATAATTCAATACTTAGAATTTGCTTAACATCATGCTATCCTATCCCATAACTACCCTATGCACATATAACATTTACATATACTTGGAGTTGCACTTAGAAGTGCACTCATCACTTGCATATAACATGTTGACTTTTAAAGTCTTATTTACTTTGCCTTCACAAACTCACATGAAATTATGTTATAATTCATACTATGACTTTTCTAAATTCAAACACAATATATCATGATCTTAATATCAATTCAATTTAATATTTAACTTAGTACACTTAACACTTTCCATATATATCAACTTAATAAGTAACTTTAAAGAGCCATGCTTATCTCTTTTGACCAAATCATACAATCAATCTCATAGTCAATTTAAGGTTATTAATCCATAATTAACACATCATAAGGTCTAATTCACATGCTACTTAATCATATACATATGTTAATCACAGTATAGTAGTAGGTTTAGGAAACCCTAAGTAGACCAAACCTCTTTAGGCTTTGTCTAGAATTATTCCTTCAACCAACATGCTACTAAATTATTTATCATTTATGTATACATGTCAATAATCATTAAAATATATCATATAAAAATTATAGACATTGGGATTAAAATCCCAATGTAGGCCTAATCATACAATCAAGGTAAAACATGAACTTTTCTTGCTTTTCACATTTTTTGTTCATTATAGTAATATACAAAAATATGATTTAAACCAATATTTTTTATGTAAACATGACAAAAATCATTTTAGAACACACTATTGGACAAATCGATACTCCTTTGTAGAGTATATGCATGAAAATTTCAATTTTAGGTTCTAGGGTGAAAACCATGGATTCTCTTGCTTTTCGTACTTTTCGATCATTATAGTAATATACAGAATTATGATTTAAATCAATATTTTTTATCTAAACACAACAAAAATCAATTTAGAATACTTTAACACACAAATTGCCCCCCTACAAAAGATATGCATGAAAATTTCAACTTTGAATTTTAGGGTTCACCTTTGGTGGATTCGTGAGGAAAGAGGTGGGTTGACAGTTGAAAATCTGTTTTTCCTTCAAACAAAACACCTATGCTGAATTTAATAAGAAGAAAAACAATAAATATATAGCCCTAAATAGATTTCTCATGGTTAGTTTTATAAAAATCAAATAGTAGACTAAAAGAGGAGAAAAACTTACAAAAACGATCACAAAATCGCAATGTTTAAAGGCACTTTACGAATTTTGGTTGAGAGAATATTTTTGAGAGAATTTTTCTATAAAAATTCTAAAGAATAATAGAATGGTGGCTGTCACAATAGGGTGGCCAAATTTTAGGTTTATATATTTAGGATTTTGACAAAATTACAAGTTTGCCATTAATGAGCTAGGTTAGGAGTGTTTTGGTGTATTGGGCTTAGGTGAGTGTGAGGCCTCGCCCGAGCACTGGTCTGATCCGCTAAGTGGGATTGAAATGCTCATTTGGGTTTGAACTTACGATGGAATCCTCAGGTTCAAATTGGTTAATTTTTGAAAAGAGTCGCCACTTTAATTTTATTTTATTTGAGAAAAAATTAAGGGAAAAACCCAATTTGACTCCAATTAATATTCCAAAAGAAAAAGATCACTAGCCTCAAAATCAAAGAGAATTCAGGGACTGGGTTTTTTAGTTTATTTAGAAAATGATTAGCTTGGCAAATTTAATATAAAATGACTTAAAATAAATTTCATGAATAATATACAAAATGCATGAACAATTATATAATGCATGAATAAACAAATAAATAAATATTCACTCAGATTAATAAAGCAAATAAAGTAAAGGAATTAACTTTACAATTCAAAACCAAAATAGGGGATACTTTCTCTAGCCCTTATAGGTTCTAGGAAAGTCACACATTTCCCAAAATAATTCCAAAGTAATTACTAAAGAAAAATACTATAAAAGAAAGACAAAAATCAATATTATAATAAAGAAAATAAACTAAAAGCAAATATCGCAAAGAAAAGAACTAATTCATAAAGTAACATACAAGAGAAAGGTTATATTTTATTTAAATTGGATTTGATGCTTTAAACAAGCAAACCTACATATCCCTTTGAATGGGAATCAAAATCCACGTAGTTCGCCCGAAGTGGTTAGTTTAGCCTAGCCATTTATCATGTTTTAGTTCATTGATTGAAAGGTGGGTTGATTAATTAAATGAGATTGATTGATTACCAAATTGTTAATTAGGTTAGTTTTTAATTAACAAGTCAATGCATCAATTCAAATTGTTTACCTAGTTGACTAAATCAGATTCTAATCAACATGCCTCAAAATAATGAAAGAAGATGATAAAATATGCCGAGCAAAGAAATAATATATGAAAAGAATAAACTAAGCAATCCTAAGAAAAAAATAACCAAATAAACAAGCAAAACAATATAAAACAAATGAAACACTAAAACAAAACAAAACAAAAAGAAAATAAACACCTTACAATGACAAGACTTGGGGACATAGGGTGGATGAAGCGGACGACCATATCGTAATTCCACCTTCTCAACTTGGCGGAATGATAACCATAGAACAGAGACTCAAATGACATTATTAGGACCTCCTTGGACTAATTTGAGGAGAGCTACCTCAAAATGACCACCTAAATAAAATAAAATTTTAAACTAAAAAGTTCGTTCCCTTCAGACCAAACCTTAAAAAAGGTTGATTGCTTTAAAATCAATTAGTTTGATTAAGCAATTCTGAGTGTGGAAATGAGGTAGGGAGTATTACTTTTATAGAGAGAGAGTTAGGGGCAAAAATGATGAATTTTCAATGTGGGATTCGCTTCCTAAGACATAAAACCACATAAGAAGCTTAGGGAACCACACACGAAGGCTTCTGGACCGCACTGGACCCACGCAAGCACAGTGTAACCACAGAGGACCTGTGCAATTTTGCACAGAGCCTATGTGATTTTGCATAGCCTTTGTGTGGTTTCGCATAAGGTCTGTGCGGTCATGAATTGCCCTGTGTGGTCCCCGTGCCTTCTTATGCCTTTTTTTACTTCGTTCTCACCCATTTCAGATTCGATTTAAGCCCAAGTTGATTCTATGGGTTTGTAATCGAGTGCCAATTGTTTGGAGGTGCAAATTTGAGGGTTCAAATCTGCCTCCTCATCATAATTAGCTTAAGGCAAAGGCAATTCTGATGATAGTGAACCCCAGGATGGAAAAAAATGAACCAAATGGATGTCTAAGTCAAGATTAAGACATGTTTAGGTGAAAGACATGGTTGATTTTTATAGGTAAAGGATAGATGGAAAGAGAAACCATAGGAATGTTTAGGTAATTGTTACTAAACATTTACGAGTGAAGTTTCAAAAGAATTTTGATAAAAGGGTGAGGGTAGGAATCATTTGGATGCCTAGTTGATCGTTACTAGACATTTATGGGTAAAATGAGGTTTCATCAATGGCTATCAGTCAGGCCTTGACGTTGGATGTGAGAATGGTCTTGTGAATTTTAATTAAGGCTATTTGTCCAACCCTAATGTTAGAAGATAAAAAATGATCTAGGATAAATCTCAATCAAGATTGTCTATTCGACCTTAATATTCGAGGCAAAGAAGATTTAGGGTAAATCTCAATCAAGGCTATATGTTCGGCCTTAATGTTTGAGTAAATCTTAATTAAGGCTATATGTTTGGCCTTAATATTAGAGACAAAGAAGATTTAGGGTAAATCTCAATCAAGGCTATCTGTCTGGCCTTAATGTTTAGAGATAAAAATGATTTAAGGAAAATATCAATTAAGGCTATATGTCCAGCCTTAATGTCAGAGACAAAGAAGATTTGGGATAAATCTCAATCAAGGCTATCATCTTGCCTTAATGTTGCAAAATTTAAATCAAGGCTATCTATCCTACCTTAATGTTGGGTAAATCTCAATTAAGGCAATCTGTTCGGCCTTAATATTGGAGAATAAAGAAGATTTGAGATAATCACAATTAAGGCTATCTATTTGGCCTTAATGTTGGAGGATAAAGAATATCTGGTGAAAATCTTAATCAAGGCTATCTGTTCGGCCTTAATGTTGGAGGATTTAAATCAAAGCTATATGTTAGGCCTTAATGTTGGAGGATTTAAATCAAGGCTATCTATCCTGCCTTAATGCTGGGTAAATTTCAACTAAGGCTATCTGTTCGGCCTTAATATTGGGTAAATCTTAATCAAGGCTATCTATTCAACCTTAATGTTTAGAGAATTTAGAAGATCAAATGAAATTTGGTAAAAGTAATGGTTCTGATCTGTTTTGGAAAGCTAGCTCAATGTCTGGTCAGTTTTGAGATATTTCTAGTAGGAATAATGATTACCCTATATGGTAGGAATTGACAAAGAGATGATATTGTCTGGCAGGAATGATAATGACCCTGTTTCATAGGAATCGATAAAAAGATGATCCATTTCGATTCAGAAGTCTAGCTTACAACTTGTTCTATTATGAAATGCATTTGACTATGCAATGATTAGATACCTTGAACTTGTGAAGGGTCAATTTGATAGGAAAGTGTTGAGCTTTTGGGAGAAAGATGCCCCCACTTTGGAAGGTAGCTTGGTTATTTGGTCTTTGGTTGGTTGGTCTAGGAAGAAGTCACTTTGGGAGGTTAAGCCAAATATGGCTGGGAGAGGTCAGGCTGGGCTTAAGTGGGTTTAGCCTGGGAGAAGTTTTGGTTTGAGGCTGAATTGGAAAGTTTGATTAGGGGAGGTCAAGTCTTTGGAGACAATTAGGTCAAAAGGCTAGGTCAAGTTTTGGGGAAGGTCAAGTTTTGGGAAAGGTTGAGTTTTGGGGAAGGTTAATTTATTGGGCTTGTCTCTAAAGAAGTTCATACTGGAGTCTTTAGACAAGTCTGGCAATTGGCTTGGTCAGTTATGGCCTTCTGGTTTGGCTTTAAAAGAGATCATCTTGGAAGGCTACATCAGGTTTCGCCTTGGCTAGGGTCATTTGGAAGCTCAATCTAGTTTGGCTATGTTAGGCTTGGTCAAGTTATGACCTTCTAGTGAGTTCGAAAGGCTTGGTCAGATTTTACCTTAAGAATGTGTCAGAGAGATCAAGTTGGGATGCTAAACTTGGGAGGCTAATCTTGGCTTAGAGGAAAAGTCAAGGTAAGAAATCCATTTATAAGGCTTAGTCAGATTTGCTTTAGAAGAGATTATGGGCTTCATAAATGAAAGGCTATTGGGAGTGGGCTTTATGGTGAAGGCTTTTGGTTTTATGGGCTTTATGGTGAAGGCTTTTAGGAGTGGGATTCATGGTGAAGGCTTTTTGGGAGTGGGCTTCATTGTGAAGGCTTTTTGGGAGTGGGCTTTATGGTGAAGGTTCTTGGTTTTATAGGCTTCATGGTGAAGGCTTCTTAGTTTATGCTTCGTGATAAAGGCTTTTGGTTATAAAGGTATCACATGCTCATGGTTAAGGATTTGCCCTTTGACCTTGTTGCATTAGCATGTTTTGCAAGCCTTAAAAGACTTTGATCTCAAGGATTATGTGTTTTGCCAATGAGGCTTAATCTTTCAAGGATAATGAGATGTTTGCCAAAGAGGCATGAGATAGGCCTTGATTGGTTCGAGTCCTTCTTAATCAACTTGAGGATGATAGGCTTTGGGAGATATGCCTCAACTAGAATCAAAGATGATGAGTCTTGAGAGACTTAGGATTTTTTGTTCTACCCATGATAAGATTTTGCCAGGGAAATAGTGGTATGTGCTTAAAATGATGGTATGATTTACTAATGAGGCTTGGGATGGTTTAAAGGTAGGCTAAAACTTCTGAAAAGAATCATAGAGGTTGTATGGTTTTGCTTTTTGTAGCATGAATCATCGAAAAGAGCAAGTCAAGCTTTTCTTACTGTTTGAGATTGAAGAGACTCTTGGGGTGATACTTAATTGATTTGACTTGATGTAAATGACTACATAAGCTGAAATAAGAAGACAACTTAGGGGGTCATGCTCCTAAATGAGAGATAAGAATGTGAAGGTGGGAAATGTGAGGGACTATGCCTTAACTCTTTGAGCTAAGCAATAGGACAAATTGACAGCAGATAATGACCTAGGAAGATATGCCCCCATTGTAGGATAAAGGCATAAAAGATAGTATTTCCTTAGAGAATGATCATT
Organism: Reutealis trisperma; assembly: GCA_947687605.1. NCBI lineage: Eukaryota > Viridiplantae > Streptophyta > Magnoliopsida > Malpighiales > Euphorbiaceae > Reutealis > Reutealis trisperma. The sequence goes on along the minus strand of CANTUT010000209.1, from coordinate 45,147 downwards.
TAGTGAGGAATGATGACTTTGGAGACATAAGATGAGATAGATTGATTGAAGATGATTTGACAACTTTGGAATTGAGGGAAGATGACTTGGATGAGCTTTCTCTCTCTCTCTCAGCTCTAACTTTTGCCTAAGATGCCCTTTTGGGTTTTCAATTTAGCAAGCTTGAATTAATGAAATTTGGGAGAAAACATTCCACCATAAATTGGACTGCTGCCTTTTTTCATTTTGAAGGGCTCTGAACTTTGAATTCTGGATTTCACAAAGGTCTTCTCTGTACTTGTTGCCCCTTGTTGAAGTGCATCATTTGATTACCCGATGTGCAATAGGTAATTCCATTTGCTCTTTATGCTTTAACTATTTGATCATTTGACCTTCTTTGATTAGGTGCAATTATTGATGGCACCTCAAATTCTAACATGTGCTAATTGTGGTGGATTTGACTATTTGTTCATTTCTCTCTCTTTCTTTTTCTTTTTTTTTTCTTTTCTTGCCCCTTTTTTTTTTTTTTTTTTTTTGGTAAGCTCATCCATGTCAGACTAAAAAGGAAGATAAGAAAATAAATGTACTAATAAGAAAATGTAGATGCATTACTATAAAGAAAACTTTATTACAAGATGACAAAAAGGGGACTGATATGGTCGACAAAATACAAAATAAAATAAAATAGAATGATAGACTCTTACTCAACCTTAAACTCAAACTTTGATTTGGAATTCAACCTCAGACAGGTCAAATTAGCTAGGCTTGAACTCCTCCATGTTATGCCACTCAGGGTTGAGGTAAGGTGGGGTTGAGTTAAATCTAGATTCCTCATCATTGTTCAGGTTAGTGGTGGGGAATTTAGCTTAAAATGATTTACTTTCGATGCAATCTTCAACCTTTAATGCAGTTGCAACCAAAGCTTTGAAGGTAGGTATGTATTATGTTAACAAGTGGGCTCGATAGCCTGGAAGTAGATTCTTGACAATAATATCTACTTGTTCTTGCTTGGTTGGCATGTTTACCATTTGAATAGCTTTAGCCCTCCACCTAGTAAGGAACATGGAAAAGGACTCATCTGAAAGTTGCTTTGTGGTCTCCAAATCACACCTAATGACATCTACTTCAGTGTTGTAATGATACTGTCTAATAAAGACATGACAAATATTATCCCATGTTCTTTTTTGGCTCCTATCTAATGAAAGAAACCATCTCCTAATAGCTCTAGTTAGTGATTCTTGGAACATTTGAGCAAGGAGCTCATCGCTAAGTCTTATAGGTTTCATTACTCTTACATACATCTTCAGATGAGTTCTGGGCTTGTGGTTCCATCAAATCTACCCAACTCAGGCATTCTAAATTTAGGAGAAAGTTTGGCATCAGGGAATAAGATCAAGCTATCCATATCAATTAAGCCATTATAGTGCTTTAGGGATTTGATGGTTTTCTCTATAGCTTCAAGTTTATCCATAAGCAATTTGATATCCTGAGAGAAAACTTCCCCACCTTGAAAAGGATTTAGGGGAGAGGAAGATCTAGAGTGGGTAGCAGTATTTAAGGCTTAAGTATTGTTAGGTTTCCCAAGATAGGTTTGGTTCGAATTGTGGTTGAGATTATTGAGGTTTGCTTGGTTAATCAAGGCTTGAACTTCCTCAATGATGGCTTGCCTTTGTTCCTTCATGTTTTCTTCAAATTGGATTTATTGAGCAGCTAGGATAGCTTGAAAATACTCTTCATGCTTCTTAAGAAGGCTAGTCATAAGTGTGGTCAAGGCATCCATGCCAAGCAGGTTAGCCATTGATACCTTATGAACCAAATCAAAGAATTGAAGTAAGTGTTTGGTAAAGAGGCAAGAATATAGGCATGCAAACTTTGTGAAGAAAGACTCCCTTTGATATTGTGAGCTAACCATATTTTGGGCTTTTGAGGATTTCCTAAGGTTGTCTAGGTCAAGGTCTCAAGCTTAAGGTATCAAGTTGGACCAAAGGTACTGGACTTAGGGTAGTATGTTGGGCCAAAGGTATTGGGCTTAGGATAGTGTGTTGGGCTAAAGGTATTAGGCTTAGGGTATTGTGTTGGGTCAAAGGTATTAAGCTCAGGATAGTGTGTTAGGCCAAAGGTTTTAGGCTTAGGGTAGTACTGTTTAGGTTAAAGGTTAAGGTAATAGGGTAAGGTTTAGGGCGATGGCTTAAGGTTTATAGGGGCAAAGGCGATTGAGATAGAGGTGAGGGTGTTTAAGGTTTAGAAGTGAAGGTGTTTGGATAGAAGTGAAAAGTGAGTGTGTAACTCTTCTTCGGTTCAAGGTATAACCTAAACTAGAGATGAATGCATATTTTGTTACATAATACGGATGCATGATATGCATAGGGAAAATATTTCATAAAAATGCAAAGATGCAAGGTTTTAATTATGGTACATACAACCTAAGGTCATGGTCTAGGTTCATTACATGGAAAGGGTAAGGGTGGCTTATACAGGTTACCCATCACACTAGAGCAGCGATACACCTAACTACATGTGAGTCAAGGAGCCTCACGTGGGTACAACAGTACATGCATGCTCATTACACCTTTAAAAGGATCAAAGAATTCATCGTGGGATGGATGATTTCACTATTGATGAATAGACCCAATGAGGGTTACCCACTTGATATTATTTTCTATCCATTGTTTTCCTAAGAAATCTAGGTTGAAAGGTAAGGAGCCAATGCAAATGATGCATGAATGTCATTTATGTATTAAAAGTGCCAAATTTTGATTTAAACCAATTGGTAGTCCTTTTATTTCTTTTGTTAAAAAGAAGGTGGTCCCCAGTGAAGTCGCCAGCTATGAGGCCTCACCCGAGCATTGGTCCAATCCGCTAAGTGGGTTCGAAATGCTCATTTAGGTTTGAACTCATTATGGAAACCTCGGGTTTAGATTGATTGATTTTTGAAAAGAGTCGCCACCTTAATTTTATTTTATTTGAGAAAAGATTAAGGGAAAAATTCAATTAGACTCCAATTAATATCCCAAAAGAAAAGGATCACTAGCCTCGAAACCAAAGAGGATTCGGGAACTAGGTTTTTTGGTTTATTTACAAAAATGATTAGTTTGGCAAATTTAATATAAAATGACTTAAAATAAATTTTCATGAATAATATACAAAATGCATGAACAATTATATAATGCATGAATAAACAAATAAATAAACATTCATTCAGAGTAATAAAACAAATAAAGTAAAGGAATTAACTTTACAATTCAAAACCAAAATAAAGGATACTTTCTCTAGCCCTTATGGGTTCTAGGAAAGTCACACATTTCCCAAAATAATTCCAAAGTAATTATTAAAGAAAAATACTACAAAAGAAAGACAAAATCAATATTATAATAAAGAAAATAAACTAAAATCAAATATCGCAAAGAAAAGAACTAATTCATAAAGTAATATACAAGAGAAAGGTTATATTTTATTTAAATTGGATTTGATGCTTTAAACAAGCAAGCCTACGTATCCCTTTGAATGGGAATCAAAATCCACTTAGTTCGCCCGAAGGAGTTAGTTTACCCTAGCCATTTATCATGTTTCAGTTCATTGATTGAAAGGTGGGTTAATTGATTAAATCAGATTGATTGATTACCAAGTTGTTAATTAGGTCAGTTTTTAATTAACAAGTCAATGCATCAATTCAAATTGTTTACCTAGTTGACTAAATCAGATTCTAATCAACATGCCTCAAAATAATGAAAGAAGATGATAAAACATGCCAGACAAAGAAATAATAAATGAAAAGAATAAACTAAGCAATCCTAAGAAAAAAATAACCAAATAAACAAGCAAAACAATATAAAACAAAAGAAACACTAAAACAAAACAAAACAAAAAGAAAATAAACACTTTAACAAGACAAGAATTGGGGATGTAAGGCGGATGAAGTAGACGACCATATCACAATTCCACCTTCTTAACTCGGCAGAATGACAACCATAGAACGGAGACTCATACAGCATTATTGGGACCTCCTTGGACTGATTTGAGGAGAGCTACCTCAAAATGACCACCCAAATAAAATAAAATTTAAAACTAAAAATTTCATTCCCTTCAGACCAAACCTTAAAAAATGTTGATTGCTTTAAAATCAATTAGTTTGATTAAGCAATTTTAAGTGTGGAAATGAGGTAGGGGGTATTGCTTTTATAGAGAGAGAGTTGGGCGCAAAAATGATGAATTTTCAATATGGGATTCGCTTCCTAAGACACAAAACCGCATAGGACACTTTGGGAACCACACACAAAGGCTTCTGGATCGCACTGGACCCACGTGAGCACAGTGTAAATGCATAGGACCTGTGCAGTTCTGCACAGAGCCTATGCGATTCCGCATAGCCTCTGTGCAATTTTGCACAGGGTCTATACGATCATGAACCACCTTGTGCGGTCCCCATGCCTTCGTACGCCCTTTTTTACTTTGTTCTCACACGTTTCAGTATGCCCGACTTGATTCTATAGGTTCAAAATCGAGTACTAGTTGTCTGGAGGTGCAAATTTGAGGGTTCACAGTGAGTTAGGCCTTTTAATTTAATTTATGGACTGATTAAAGATAATTAAAAATAATATATTTTGCTTATTATTTTCATTAAAATCCCCCAAAAATATTTATTTAAAAATATTTTTTAAAATGCTCATAAAAATTATTTTATGCTTAAAAATTGCTTTGTGCATGAAAATTCACTTTTTATGCAATAAATCATTTTATGCTTATGCACTCTACATAAATCACTTATTTCATAATAATAATTCATATTATTTATATTAGAACAAATCTAACATACCACATAGTCATTAATCACATAGCACATAAATTTTCATAAAAGCACACACTTTGTCATAATAGCTCTAAGTCAAGCAACTTATCACGAAACTCCTAGGGTGGGTGTTGTGAAGCCTCGCCTGAGCACCGGCCCGGTCTGCTAGAGGGAACAAAGATGCTCATTCAGGTTTAGACTCACAATGGAACCCTCGGGTTCGAATTTGGTTGATTTTGAAAATTGATTTTTGGGAGTCGCCACCCTAATTTATTTTTAAATGGCAAAATTAAGGAAAAACCCATTTGACTCCAATTCATCAATTTTTAATTTAATTTGCCTATGGATAAAATCACTAGCCTCAAACCAGATTAAGCTCAGGGACTAGGTTTTTGGTTTTAAATAATCAAAATTTGGCTCTTAAGTTTAATTTGACTTGAAAATTGGATTTCATGAATGATATTTATAAGATGATTTTAAAGAAAATGCATGAATATGGAAAAATATGAATGAATGGTGAAAATAAAACATTCACAAATTAATTAAAAAAAGAAAAAAGAGGGAAAAGAGATTGATTGGGATTTGGATTTGAGGTTTGGATTTAGATTCCAAATGTGCCTACATACCCCATTGAATAGGGATAAAAACCCATGTAGTTCATTCCACTGTTAAGTGGAGGGGTTTAAGAGTTGATCAGATTGATTTTGGTTTGGGCATGTTGAAACTGAGGAAAAAGGCTGATACCTTGACTTTTGGTGGGCGAAGGGTTTTATCGGGACCGGGTGATTAGATGGATTGAAAGATTAATTAATTAATGATTAATTAATTAATATGATGAAAAGGATGGATGGATTAATTAATTAAAAAGATTAATTAATTAATTTAGATGAAAGGTGGATTGAGAAAAATGATTAATTTGATTTTGGAAAAAAAGTGATTAATTAATTAAAAGGATTAATTAATTAATTTGAATGAAAAGTGGATTAAGAAAAATGATTAATTTGATTTTAGAAAAAAGTGATTAATTAATTAATTAAAAAGATTAATTAATTAATTAATTAATTTTAATTTAAAAAAAAAAAGAGTTTTAGTTAATTAAAAAGATTAATTAATTAATTAGAGAGTGATTGGAGGGAGAAGAAGAGAGAAATTTGAGGATAGTAATCTACTCAAATTCAAGAGGTATGTTGGAATGAGAAGTGAAGGGGAGTATTTATAGGAAAAGTGAGTAAGGGTAGTTTAGGTAATGAAAATATGAAAAGACCATGAGGGGTAGGGCTAGAAATGGCTAAAAATTGGACTGAAAGGGGTAAAATAGTCATTTTTTGCACAGGTGGGGCCCACAGGGACCAAAGCTCGCAAATCTTGGTGCGGCGCCACACTAGGCCTGTGCAGCGCCGCATCAAGCATTTGCGACGCACCGCACAAAGGGCATGCGGCGCCGCACAACTCTAATGCAGCGCTGCACGTCACATGGCGCTGACACATTTTTCGAGGTAGATCTCTTTTTTTTTTTTTTAAGAGATTGGTTGTTGGTATGGAGTTTGGAAAATTTGGATGTCTGGTGGCAATGTAAATGAAGTCTAAAAAATTTTCTTTGCCTGCTAATCGATTAGCGGGACCACCATAATAGCTCCACACAATGAGTTAAATTCAGCAAATGCAAAGGCTGTGATTGGATGCTAAAGGTGTAAAATTAAGAGTTCATAGGTGTGGGTTGTTACAATTAGAATGTGACCAATACGACTATTCAACTTCTTGCAATTGACACAAACTTGAAGAAATTTGGAAAGGTCTACTCTTTGGAAGATGTCAATAATAAAATCCTTAGAGCACTTCTGAAGAAGCACTTCGAGGCTAAAGTGGCTTCCATTAAGGAAGCAAATGATCTTAGCAAGCTCCTAATGGATGTCCTCATTAAAAAGCTACTCACTCATGAGATGACATTTGAAAAAGAAAAAGGCCAGGGTAAGAAGAAAAAGATTAATGTTTTCAAATGCTCTACTAAAGACCAATATGATAGTAAGAATCAAAGTGACTTGGATGAGAGTGATGATGAAGATGAAGAGTTGGCCATACTATCTAGAAGAGTCTAGAAGAGTGAAGGAGATAATCAAGACTAGAAAGAAGTAAAAGTGACCATTTAAGAAGTCTTTCTCCAACTCTAACTCATGAAAAGACAAGAAAAATAAGTAACTTGCCATGAATATGGCAAGCAAGGCCATATTTCAACAAAGTGTTCAAAGAACAAGAAAAAGAAGAAGAAATGGGAAAATGAGAAGAAGAAAGGTTTTAAGACTATATGGGATAAAGATTTCTTCCAACAATAAAGAAGAGGAGGAAATAGCAAGCCTATGTTTCATGGATTTGGAAGATTTTTCAAATGAGATATGCTCTACTTCTCATTCTTATGATAATATTGATAATTGTGTTGATGACGATGTGGTTGATGATAAGCTCATGGAAGCCATGACCTTAAAATGTGAAAAATATTTTTCCAAAATGAAATTTTATAAAGAAAAATGTTCAAAACTTGAGGAGAACTTTAAAGATCTTAAAAAACTTGTCTTAAGTTTAAAAACTTCAGATGTTAATCTTAAAAATTCTTTGCATGAAATTTCTTCAAAAACCTCCTCATTTGAATCTTTGTACAAGAAAAACAACTCTTTGAAATTAGAGGTTGAAGAATTATATATATATATATATATATATATATATATATAATCCAAATTGATATATTTAATTTTAATATTTCAATTACATCTACGTGAATGTGAAAATCCCAAATTCAACCCAGTCTAATTCGAAAATCTAAACCTATGTGTGATGAGACCTAAATACTATATTAAATTTTGATATCAATACTTATATTTCAATGTATGATCTTTAGCTCAAACGCCTCATTGACATATGTTAGGCTTTATTAGTACATGGCACAGATAAACATGGCAAAACACAAAAATCTTGATACCTTTACTGATATTTTAATATAGGATCTTTAACTCTAATATTCCTGTGGGACCAAGCTCGAACACCCCTTCCTTGCTTGAGGACATTCCTTGAAAGCCGAAGCAATTTTTAAAGTGATTAAGCTTTGAAGTTCGGTATTCACGATTAGAATGGTTATCGTTTAGAAAATTAATTTTTGATTTTTGAAAATAATTTGAGAGGAATTTATTTTAAAATAGAAGAATTAAGGAAAAACACATTATTGACTCTATTTCTTTAATTTTAATTAATTTACCAATGATAAAATCACTAGTTTTCAAACTAAGTTGAGTTCAGAGACTAGGTTGTTAATTTTAAATAATCTAAATTTCACTCCTAAGTTTAATTTGACTTGAAAAATTGATTTCATGGATGACAAGTATAAAATGAAAATTAAAATGCATGAATATGGCATAATTATGAAATGCATAGAGACCATTAAAAGACAAGTAAAATAAACATTAATAAGCAAAGGAGAGTATTTCCTCTAGCCCTTAAAAGTATTAGAAAAATCACATAATCACTCATTTTCTCCAAAATAATTACATTTGATTGGATAAATTGGATGCCTTCTCTAGCCCTTATAGGTTCTAGAATGACCACAAATTTCCCTACAAAATCGGAACAATTAAGTGGAAAATGAAGGGGAGGGGATTAGATAAGATTTGAATTTGAGACTCGAATTTAGATTCCAAGTGTGTCTATGCACTCCATTGAATGTGGATTAAAACTCACACAATTTATTCCATAGTTAAGTAGAAGGTTTAAGGATTAATTGATTTAATTTGATTTTATTTAGGGTTGTGTGGGCAAGAGAGTGTGTTATACCTTCTCTTTGTGTGTGTGAAGGATGGAGAATTTTATCAGACCAAAGTTTCATTTTATCAATACCATGTGGTGAGAATCCTACACAAGGAAAGTGGAAAAGAACGGAGAATTAGATTGATTGATGGATTAATTAATTAAAAAGATTAATTAATTAATTAATTTGATTGATTAAGTGGCTGGATTAATTAATTAATTAAAATGATTAACTAATTAATTTAATAATTGGGTGTGATTAATTAATTAAAATAAAAAATAATTAATTGAGGGCTATTCAAAAGAGTATAAAGAGAATAATTAGAGAGATGGTGAGAGAATAATTGGATAGCCAATCTATAAATGCCAAAGGGGTGTTTTGAAATGGAAATAGAGGGGATATTTATAGGCAATATGAGATGAGGGTGTTTAGAAAGTGAAAATAAGAAAAGACCACAAAATTTGAACAATTACATGGAAAATGAAGGGAATGGGGTTAGATGAGATTTGAATTTGAGACTTAAATTTAGATTCCAAGTGTATCTATGTACCCAATTGAATGGGAATCAAAACCCACGAAATTCATTCCACAGTTAAGTGGAAGATTTAAGAATTAACTGATTTGGTTTGATTTCATTTAGGGTTGTATGGGCGAGAGAGTGTGTTATACCTTCTCTTTGTATGTGTGATGGGTGGAGGATTTTATCGAACCAAAGTTTCATTTTATCGATACTGTGTGGTGAGAATCCTACTCAAGGAAAGTGGATAAGAACGAAGGATTAGATTGATTGATGGATTAATTAATTAATTAAAAAATTAATTAATTAATTTGATTGATTAAGTGGGTATGTTAATTAATTAATTAAAATGTTAACTAATTAATTTAATGATTGGGTGTGATTAATTAAGTAAAATCGAAGAAATTTTAATTAATTAAGGGCAATTAAAAAAGAGTATAAAGAGAATAATTAGAGAGACAGAGAGAGAGCAATTAGATAGCCAATCTATAAATACTAAAAGGGTGTTTTAAAATGGAAATGGAGGGGATATTTATAGGCAATATGAGGTGAGGGTGTTTTAGAAAGTGGAAATAAGAAAAGACCAAAAGAATGAGGTTAAAAGGGACTAAAAATTAGGCTAAAGAGGGATAAAAATGAAAATTTAGAGCAAGAAAGGAGGGACCAGTTGCTTGGAAGGCTGGCAATTAGGCAGCCCCACTGGTCTCACCTATTATTGTCGCTGATGAGACGAGCGGTGCATGTGCCTTGACATGCTGCCAAGACGACAGTTGTTGCTGTTCTTCTGCTGCACATAGTGCTTACTGCCAATGTGACCGGCTGTACCACCTAGATTGGTAGTGCCAGCAAGGCTAGGATCAACTTTTAGGGCTTACAAGGTTCTAAAAATTTACTAGTCAGTGTCAGTGAGTCTAAAATTAATTATCAGTCATTCTAGCAATCAATTTCAAAAAAAAAAAGGCCGATCAATTTTGGAAAAGTATTGTCTAGTATAGAAAGTCAAGTCAAAGTTGAAGAGAGATCAATCTATGTTGAAAATTAAATACCCTTGTAGTATTTGTTAAAGTATATGCCCTAGAGCAGCCTATATGTGATGTAAATGTAAAACGTTAGCCCTAAATGGTAATAAAATATATGTTTATAAATTTTATTATTCCATTGTATTAAATATATATTTGTAGTCCATAAGAATTTTAAAGGAGGATCTATTCTCAAGTGTTGAGAATATGGATGGCAGATTACTCTTGAGCAAATACTTTGAAATGTTTATGGTCATAGAATTAATGATTGGGCATCATTAATTCCAAAAGACCATCACCTCTGTTTATAATTTATGATCAGTATGTGATACTTATGTCATAGAGATAGTGAGCATCATGTTGTTTAATAAATGTTGTCAATATGAACATGTGGATATTCATATGATCAATAGTTGAACTATGACGTTAGATGATGATAACATGGAGTTTCATTACTAGTCAATAAATCATCTTCTAGGTAATAATGGTACATATAGTTCTTTGACTTGAGGGACACTATATCTCATTCATCGATAGTTAGAATTTATTACTGCTTATGTACTAATGCTATTCAAGTAAAGGTATATGGTATGTAAGAGCTCTAACTAGTTATGTATAGAGATAACTGATCGCCAAGAGAGAATTCATTAACTTGAATAAACAAGAAAGATAATCCTATGCTATCTGATTATTCTTAATAATCAAATCCTTGGCTGAGGTAGTAAAGATTCACTAGAAAGAGTTTCTAGTAGGAATCAATTTTATCAAGAATTAGAATCGAGATATAGACATATGATCAAAGTATATTAAGGTTTAACAAATCCATTATCCTAGCTAAGATTGGGATTTTGTAATGAAGGGATTTTAGTGTAAATCAATTATGACCAATGGTCCATGAAATGAATAAGTAATTAAATACTTACATTCATTATAATTAGGTAGTCATGATATGTTATGCCAGGCATCACTTGTGACTCATGGGACTAAAGGGTGACATGGGGATTTTAAATTAGTAGAGAAAAATGTTTTCTCAATCCCATTGCTATTTAGACATGAATATAGAAAGTCACACAATAAAAAATATTCACCTTTCAAGAAAAAAAAGGTTTACCATAATAATTAATTAAAGTGTTTAATTAATTGATTAGTGGTAAAAGGATTGAACTCGTAATTAAATTTGCAAAGACAATAGCATTTCTTGAAATTTAAATCCAAAATGATTTCTTATTAATCCTAATTTACATATGATATAAATGAGAGGGATTAAATTAATTTAAACTATGGTTGAGCTAAAAGAATTAATTTTGAGCTTTAGAAAAAACCTTAAATAGCTCAACCCCTTTTGAAAAATGGAGAGAGGCAATTTAGGAATTAGAGAATTTCCATAACCCTAAAGCTCATGAGATGAGTTTAGGGGTTTAGAGAAAATCTAATAAGGTCAAAATGCTCTTTTAATTATTTAAGGTTTAATGAAAGTTATCATAAATTATAAAGGGTAAGTTATTCTTTTCCATTTAAGCTTAAAGTAAAAAATTAGATTAAATATCTATAATGTTTCCTAATAACCAGCACAGGGTTGTGGGATATAAAAGGAGCATCATATTGTTTCTTTTGCTTAAGGGTTTTATGTTCATTGTTTCTATTTGAGAAAACTTGGCAACTAAGTCTTGAGAGAAAAGGAAAGAGTTTTTCAAATTTCTTTGTTCTTTGTGAAAGAATAAAAGTTTCTTGGATTGAAAAGATCTTTCCATATCAACAAAAAGAAATCAAATTACTAAAAATTTGTGTAAGAAGATCTTGAATTCAATTGGGCTACCAAGAGAGTGGAAATTTGATGATTCACAATTCCCATTTGTCACACCTTGATCCCTTGCTAGACTTTGCTAGCACAGACAAATGTGGTAGAACATGAGCACCAAATAGATACAGATCCACATATACGTTAGGTTTTATTGCCACATGGCTGCAGATGTGACAAAACTGAACCCTGACTACAAATGTCTAACCACTATATTAAATCTTGATATGATCTTACTATATTTGAATGTGAGATCTTGAACTCAAATAACAAACTTATGCTTGACTTTTAAATATATGCAGAATAATCAAAATCAAAAATTGATTTAGTTATAACTTTTAAATATATGATAAATCATCAAAAATTGACTTAGTTTTTATCATTGTGGATAGTTTGATTAAATTTCTTATAAAAGACTTTTATTTAAATTAAAAATTATATTATTGGTGCTTGAGTTTTTTAAAATCTACTATTTTAGTGTTTAAATAATTTTTTAATTTAATGAGTTTCTTAACTTTTAAAAATAATCTCATATAAATATTTTTAACTATTTTTTGGTCACTAAAGTGCTGATATGTAACTCTAAAATCTTTTAATTTGTAACTCTCCAATTTCATCTAAAATCTTGGTTTGGTATTTAATAACCCATAAATTTTTCTTCTTATCATTTCTCCAACTTTAAATATTTTAGAGTTGTAAATAAATACTTGGGTGACTAGAAAACAGTTAAAAATATTTATATAAAATTATTTATAAAAATTGATAAACTTGTCATATCAAAAAAAATTATCCAGACAGTAGTATAGCAAATTTTTTGAAAGTTAAATACAAGTGATGTAATTTTTCCTTATTTAAGTGTCTAGTATGTAAAAATATAAAAAATTCTTAAAAATCTGTATTTCAAAAATTAATAATAATTTAGAAGATTAATGAATTAATTGATTTTTAATTTTCCTTCAAGTGTAATTGATTTTTAACTAATATAATATTTAAAAATTATATCAAATTATTTAATAAAATTTGATATATATATATATATATATATATATATATATATATATATATATATATATATATATACCTTAAAAACTAATTATAAAAGTCAAATTGTATAATAGATATATTTGCCAATTAAAAAAATGTCCAAGGCCTAGAAAATATCTTGGAAAGTATCTGAAAGACGTAACATATGATTTATTTATAGTAAAATGTATCATCAAGTTTCTGCATTCTACTGTCTTTCGCCCTTCAAGTTCGCAGAGATATACAAACCTATATTCAAATGCGGATACACAAACGCTTGCATTTGGAATCATGTGCGGTTAGATTCCGCATGGGACTTTCCCTCGCCTTGTTTTTCATATGGCCATATTGTCTTATAGCATAAAACACTAGTATGAATTTTTAAATCATAATGCTCTCTTTTGATACTCTCTTTTCGACCGATCATACCACCGGTCAATTTGTTGGTAATTTATATTTTACTTTATAAATATTTTTGGACATTATCTATTTGTTCAAATTGAATTGTATTATAATGTATTTGCTATAAATATTAATGATTACTGAGTTTTATCTCTGACCAAAAACAATCATTTTTCTCCGCAGTAGCCCGGTTTATACTTTGTACTATTTAATTAGTTGGGTTAACAAATGATAAATAAAATTTAGGGTTCCTTTGAATTAATGGTTCAGAATTAATATTTGGCATTTAGACTCTTAACCTTGAGCAAAAGGTATTTGATAAATTTTATGTTTGGAAGCAGCATTTAAAAAATTTAACAGTGAGTAGGAGTGAGTATTTTTCAGTTTAAATCAAAAAAATTAAACCAAACTGATTAATCAATTCGGTTTGATTTTAAAATAGTTTAGTTCGATTTCTGGTTTTGAGTATAAAAATTTCAGTTATTTTGGTTTTAGTTCAGTTTTCAATACAAAAAAAGAATAAATCGACTAAACCGAATAGTATTTTTATTATTTAAAAAATTAAAATATATTATACCATAATATTATAAAATAAATTGATTCAACATTTACTATTAATTATGCTATAATATTTTTTAATTTTGTTTTATTAAATTTTACCAATGCCTAAAATTTGGAAAGAGGTGATAAATGCTATAATCATGGAGATTAATAGCTAATAACATGGTAAATTGATGTGATTTATTATTATTATTATTATAAAATAATTAATTTCCTTATTTAACAAATCCATTAAAAGAATAACAAACATAGAAAATGCAAAATCACAATTACCATATTTGAAAAATTATTTACCATACAGCCAAATTAAAATTATTTTTTCAAATTAATTTATTAATTCTATTTTCATATTTGAAATATATATATATATATATATATATATATATATATATATATATATATATATATATATATATATATATGACAATTTATGAAGACAACTTATTAATTTTGCTCTATTAAAAATTCCATTTGTTACAAAAATGATAAGAGATGTTAACATAATATTATGGGTTCCTAATTAGACTTGTTAATATATTTGTATATATTGATCCTATTTAGACTTGATTATGGGTTCCTAATTAGACTTATTAATATATTTGTATATATTAGGATCTTATTTAGGTTTGATTATGGGTTCCTAATTAGGTTATTATTTTCCTTTTTCTTTTACACTTTTGTGTATATAAATAGGTGTTATTTCATTGTGTAATAAGATACAGAAATACAATTCCTTCCCTTCTAATATGGTATCAGAGCCCTTCTGAGATTTTTTTCTCCCTTTCCTATTTTCTAGATTATTATTTTTTTTGGTCTGCCATTCTCCCTGTGTTCTTCAATATTTTCTACTCCTCTTTTCATTTCCTAAAGGTTTTTGGCCTCCTGAATCCATTTTTGCACTTTGTTTTTTTAGATTTTATCTCTATCTTTGCTTTTCAGCTCCTTCCTCTTTAAATGGCGAAATTGGATATTGTAAAACCAATTGCAACAATTTTGAATGGAATCAACTACAATCTTTGGGTTCAAGGAATGAAGAGTTTTTTGATTGGTCACAAGCTTTGGTATATTGTTACTAGAGATGTCACTAAGCCAACTGGAGATCCAGAAGAAACTAATGCTAAATTTATTGATCATCTTGAAGATTGGGACAGCAAGAATCATCAGATTATCACTTGGTTCCGCAACACTTCTATTCCATCTATCCATATTCAATTTGCTGACTTTGATACTGCCAAAGAAATCTAGGATTTTTTGGCCAGTGGATATCAAACTACTGGACTTGCTCACTACTTTCAGCTATGGACTACCCTTCACAATATCAAGCAAGAACCCGATTAATTTGTGAATGATTTTCTTGCTCAAGTGCAACCAATTTAGAATCAAATCTCTCAGGCCAAAATCAATGAAGATCATATTCATCTCATTCAAGTCCTTATGGCTCTTCAACCTGAATATGAAACTATCCATGCTTCCCTACTCCATCACAATCCTCTTCCTACTTTGGATATGGCTATACAAGAGCTTATTTTTTAGGAAACCCGTCTCTATCTTGATAAGGCTCTAAGTTCTAAACTTGTTCTTACAACTACTTGACCTCCACATCAGAAATCCAGCAACCAAATTTGTAAGAATTGTAATCAATTTGATCATAATTTTGCTAACTGTCCTACTATAGAATGCAGATATTATCATGGTATTGGTCATATTCTTGAGCATTTCCCAATTTAGCCTCCACAACAAAAAGAAGGGTATTCTAAGTCTAATAACTTCTCAAAGCCTAGATCATCTTCTGTCACTGCTGCTGCCACTAAAGGCCCTACTACCATCACCATGAGTGATCTTGAGGCTCTCTTCAAATAGGTTATCTCTTCCAATTCCACTGTCGCCATGTCTGTCACCCCGGGTAACTCTCATTAGCTTTTTGACTCTGCATGTTATAATCATATGACTACCAATAGTAATCTCTTATCCTCCATACAACTTATTTCTTCCTTGCCACCAATTCACACTATAAATGGAACAAAAATGAACATCACCCACACTGGTCATACATCTACCCCCAAACTCAGTCTTCCTGATACATACTATATTCCTAACTTGGCACTTAACCTTATTTCTGTTGGTCAATTATGTGAAACCAGACTAAATGTTATTTTTTCTCCTTATGGTTGTCAAGTACAGATCCATAAACGAGGTAGATTCTTGTGTCCGCTACTACAACCACCAAGTCCTCCATTCATCAATGGCACCTTGGCCTTGGTCATGCCTCAGCCAGTAAAATTCAGCCTTTAATTTCATGTGGCTTGTTAGGTTCTACAAAATTTGAGTCTTTCCATTGTTTACATTGTCAACTTGCAAAAGAACCTGCTTTATCTTTCAATACTAGTAATTTTATTTTGATCAATCCCTTTCAATTAATTCATTCTAACATTTGGGGGCCATCCCCTATTTCTTCAGTGAATGGTTTGCATTATTTTGTGTTATTTATTGATGATTACTCTAGATTTATGTGGATATATTTCTTAAAAAATCATTCTGAATTACCACCAATTTATATTAACTTTGCCAATATGATTAAAACTCAGTTTTCTTGTACCATTAAAATTCTTCATACAGACAATGCTATGGAATATTGGGACACTTCCTTACTTCATTTTCTTCATCAACAGGGCACAGTTATTCAACGTTCTTGTCCTCACAGCTCTCCACACGTGCTGAATGCAAACATCATCATATCTTAGACTTTGTTCACGCCCTTCTCCTTTCTACCTCACGTCCAGAAAAATTTTGGGGAGAAGCAGCTCTTACTGCTATCTATATAATTAATCAAGTTCCTACCTTAGTACTTCATAATTTATCCTCTTTTGAAAAATTGTTTGGTAAAACTCCTAACTATTCACTTCTTAAACCTTTTAGCTGTGCTTGTTTTGTCTTATTACAACCTCATGAACATACCAAATTGGAACCTCATGCTTGTTTATGCTGTTTTCTTTGTTATGGGGTAGAACACAAAGGATACCATTGTTGGTACCCTATTTCTAATAAACTACGCGTCTCTCGTCATGTTACCTTTCTATGAAAACACCATGTTCTCCTCTCTCTCTCTCTCAGTTTCATCTGTCAATACTGACTCTCTATTTTTTACTGATTCTTCTATTGAGTTATTTCTTAATTCTGATGCAAGTGATTTTGATGCACTCACCACTGGCCCTGCCCTACTTGCTTCTCTTGAACCTGCTCCAGCAGTCGATCTTGCACCTGCACCTGCACTTGCCCTCACTCATGATAATACTCTACGTTGTTCCAACCAGGTAAGAGAAACTCCTCAGTATCTTAATGACTTTCACTGCTATTCTGCTATTGCAAAACTTCATGAGCCTCACTCTTATCGTGAGGCAAGTACTGACCCTCTTTGGCAGTAAGCTATGATTGAAGAACTTTAAGCTTTAGAAAAAACTCATACTTGGGATTTAGTAGATCTTCCTCCAAATAAGACTCCTATTGGTTGCAAATGGATATATAAAATCGAAACTCATTCTGATGGATCTGTTGAACGGTACAAGGCTCGCTTAATAGCAAAAGGCTACACTCAAGAATATGGTATAGACTATGAAGAAACCTTTGCTCCAGTGGCTTGTTTAACATCTGTTCATAGTCTTTTAGCCATTGTTGTAGTCCATAAATGGCAACTTTTTCATATGGATGTCAAAAATATCTTTCTCCATGGTGATTTGTCAGAAGAAGTTTATATGCATCCTCCTTCTAGTTATCATTCCCCTCATAAAATCTATAAGCTTCAATGAGCTCTATATGGATTAAAATAAGCTCCCAAGGCCTAGTTTGCCAAATTTAGTTCCACTCTTACTAAATTTGGTTTTGTTTCTAGTTCATATGATTCTACATTGTTCATTCGTCGAATTGACCATGGTATTGTCATTCTATTACTTTTTGTTGATGATATGATCATAATAAGTAGTGATGCATCTAGTATTTTAGAATTACAATGTTATCTCAGTCAACATTTTGAAATGAAGGATCTGGGGTCACTCAACTATTTTCTGGTTCTTGAAGTCTCTCATACCTCTGATGGCTATTACCTTTCTCAAGCCAAGTATGCATCTAACCTTCTTTCTCAAGCTGGCATTACTGATAATAAAATTGTTTCTACCCTTTTGGAACTCAATTGTAAACTTACACCTCTGGATGGCATTCCTCTTGCTGATCCCACTTTATATCTCCAGATAATTGGAAGTCTTGTTTATCTCACTATTACACGACCTAATATCCCTTATGTTATTCATCTGGTTAGTCAGTTCATGTCTGCTCCTTGCTCATCTCATTTTTTTGCTGTACTTTGGATCCTTCGTTATATCAAAGGAACTCTTTTTCATGGTTTACATTTTTCTGCTACCTCCTCTTTAGTGTTATCAGGCTATTCTAATGCGGACTGGGCTAGTGATCCAACCAACCATCGTTCTACCACTGGTTATTGCTTCTTTTTGGGTGATTCTCTTATCTCTTAGAATAGCAAAAAGCAAACTGTGGTTGCTCGCTCTAGTACAAAATCTAAATATCGTGCTCTTTCTGATGCCATATCTAAATTACTTTGGTTACGATGGTTGTTAGCTGATATGGGTGTCACACATCTTTCTACCACTATACTTCATTGTGATAATTGAAGTGTTATTTAGATCTCTCATAATAATGTTTTCCATGAATGCATCAAACATATTAAAATCGATTGTCACTTTGTTCTTTATCATATTACTCAAGGCACTATACGTCTACTTCCTGTCTCCTCTAACAATCAAGCAGCTAATATCTTTACCAAGTCTTATCTTCTTGCACACTTCCAAGATTTACTAAGCAAACTCAAGTTGGCTTCCACTATACCACCTTGAGTTTGAGGGGGGTGTGTTAGCATAATATTATGGGTTCCTAATTAGACTCGTTAATATATTTGTATATATTGATCCTATTTAGGATTGATTATGGGTTCCTAATTAGACTTGTTAATATATTTGTATATATTAGGATCCTATTTAGGCTTGATTATGGGTTCCTAATTAGACTATTATTTTCCTTTTTCTTTCACACTTTTGTGTATATAAATAGGTGTTATTTCATTGAGTAATAAGACACAGAAATACAATTCCTTCTCTTCTAATAAGAAAATTAATTAATAATTAAAAATCAACATATACCAATTCAAATGTTTTCATATAAATGTTAAGGTGAAAATAATTTATAAATTTTATTAATGATTGTGAGACCTTGCCTGAACACCCCGACCTCACTCTGGAAAAATTTGCCTTCAGGAAAGGCAAACAATTTTTAAGGAGATTATGCAATGAATTTCGGTGCTCACTATTGGAGTGGCTATCGCTCAGAAAATTAATTTGTGATTTGAAAAATGATTTAAGAGTCACCACCCTAATTTATTTTTAAATGGAAAAATTAAGAAAAAACCTAATTGTTACTCCAATTCATTAATTTTGCTATTAATTTACCCATGGATAAAAATCACTAGTCTTTGAACCAAGTTGAGCTCAACTAGGTTTTTTGTTAAATAATCTAAATTTGACTCATAAGTTTAATTTCACTTTGAAAATTAATTTCATAAATGAAAAATATTATATGACAATTATAAGATCATGATTAATACATGAGCATGGCATGAGTGCATGGAGAAACGAAAAATAAAACATCCACAAATTAAGGAGAATGTTCCCTCTAGTCTTTAAGGATTTTAGGAGAACCTCATAGTCGCTCCTTAATTTCAAATTAAACTAATTACATAAATTAATTAAAATGGAGAATAGGGATTGATTGGATTTAGATTTGTGGTTTGAATTTAAACTCCAAACGTGCCTATGTACTCCATTGAATGATTATCAAAACTTACGTAATTTGTTCCATGATTAAGTAGAGGGGTTTATAAGTTTATTGGATTGATTGATTTGATTTGAGTTTGTAGGTAAGAGAAAAAGGCTAATACCTTTGTTTTTGGAAGGCAAAGGGTTTTACCGGACTGAAGTTTTATTTTATCAGGACCAAGTGATTGGATTGATTGGGGGATTAATTAATTAATTAAAATGATTAATTAACTAATTAATGTGATGAAATGGATAGATAGATTAATTAATTAATTAATTTGGATGAAGGGTGGATTAAAAAAGGATTAATTTGATTTTTAAAAAAAAAGGAATTAATTAAAAATATTAATTAATTAGTTAATTGAGTGATTATTTTTAATTTAAAAAAAAAAGAGTTTTAGTTAATTAAAAAGATTAATTAACTTGGTTAGAGTGAGATAATTAATTAATCAAAAAGATTAATTAGTTAATTAGAAAGTGGTTGGAGGGAGAAGAAGAGAGAAATTTAAGGATAGCAATCTACTCAAATTCAAGAGGCATGGAAAAATGAGAAATGAAGGGCTTATTTATAGGCAAATGGGGTGAGGGGCATTTTAGATAATGAAAAAGTGAAAAGACAATGAAGGATATGGCTAGAAAGAGCTGAAAATTAGGCTGGAGAGGAGTAATTTGGACATTTGGATGCAGGAAGTGGTACAACAGAAGCCAATCCATACCAGTGTTTGCACAGCTTTGAGTTAGACTAGCATGGTTACCGCGCCATTAAGGCACAGATTTGCATAGACGTGGCACGGATCCGCATCAAATTGATGCTGCTCCACTTAGCGTAGGCCCAACTCGTGTTTTGAGATTTTTTCGGTCAGTTTTTGGAGATTTTGGGTTAATTATTGATAATTTTAGGTTAGGTTTTCGAAGTTATAGAGTTCAAAAATATTACCAATTAGTATCAATAGGCTTGCAATTAATTTTAGAATACTTGAGCAGTCAGTCTAAGGGAAAATCCAGTCAATTTTTAGAAAATCATTGTCTGATATAGAATGTCTAGTCAAGGTTGGAGAAGTGTCAATGTCTGAAAATTAAGTATCATTGTACTAATATGACTGAAAGCCCATTTTTTTTGCTCACAGGGCTAACTTATGCTCTCTAACCAGTTGGCGAGACCGCTATACTGGCTTTGCGTAGCACACTAATCTTAGCAGGTGTTAGGCTACAGCCTAATGATGAGGGTACAAAATTAAGGGTTCATAATTGCCCTCTCATCAGAATTGTCTTATCTATAAAGCAATTCTAATGATTGTGAACTTAGAAGTTGGGATGGTACAAAGAACCAAAGTGATATCTAGGTCAATGCTTAGACATGTTTGGGTGAAAGATACGGTTGAAAAAGGAAGACGGTAAAAAGAACCACAAGAATGTTTATGCAATCATTCCTAAACACTTATGGATGGAAATGTGATTGATATATGGAAGCAAGAAAATGGACCAAAGAGATATCTAAGCTGGTGGCTAGATATTTTTATGTGAATTGATAGATTCGAGTAAAAGATGTGGAAAGTGGAACCATATAGATGTCTAGGTGATCGTTTCTAGATATTTATGGGTGGAATTTATGGATTTGGATAAAAGAGATGGAAAAAGGAACCATATGGATCTACATGACGTTTTTAAACATTTATGGGTGGAATTGATGAATTTAGATAAAAGAGATTGAAAAAACAACCACTTGGGTATTAAGGTGACCATTTCTAGACTCTCTTGGGTGGAAGAGAATTTCGGACAAGATAATTTAGTGAAAGGAGAGCCTCGACCTATGGTGAGTTGGCTCGAGAGATTCTGACAATATTTGGTAAAGGGAGAGCTTCGACCTATAGCAAGTCAACTCAAGAGATTTTGAAAAGATTTTGGTAGGAGAGCCACACTTATGATGAGTCAGCTCTAGAGATTCTAACAAGATTTTGGTAAAGGGAGAGCCTCGGCCTATGGCGGGTCGGCTCGAGAGATTATAAAAAGATTTTGATAGGAGGAGAGACTCGGCCTATAACAAGTCGGCTCTAAAGATTCAGACAGGATTTTGGTAAAGGAAGAGCCTTGGCCTATGATAAGTGGACTCAACAGATTTTGACAAGATTTTAGTTTTACCGAAGAAACTTAGACTTCTGAACGTGAGGGGTCAGGCCTTTCAAAAGGCTTAAAGGAACTTTGTTGGGATTGAAAGGACTCTAGAAGTTTATCTTTGCTAGTTTGATTTTATAGGATTGCTACTCGACTTGATGGGTCTTTGAAAGTGAAAAGGGGTTTGTTTGGATTCATACAATGAGCATCTGACTTATGCATCACTAATGAGGGATAAAGGTCATTTAGCTACTTCAGCTAGGATTGTAACTTGGCAATTTTGAAGGTAATGATGACTCGGAGGTGTGAGGCCTCGCCTGAGCCCCATTCCAATCCTCTAAATGGAATCAAAAATGCTCATTGGGAGAAACATCACGATTGGAACCTACTATGATCATAGTTTAGAAAATTGTATTTTGTAAATTGTAATTTGCAAAAAGGAGTCACTACTTTAATTTTATTTATTTTAGTTGGGAAAATTAAAAGAAAAACCTAATTTGATTGACTCTAAAATTGTACCATTTATCCCAAGGAAAAGCACTAGTCCTCAAATGACCAAAGAGGGCTCAGGGATTAGGTTTTGGTTAAAACACTACAAAAATTAGTTTGGCTTAAATACAAAATAGCTTTTGTAAAAAAAAAAAATTATGTATGCATGAACAGACATAATATGATGCATGAAACAAATATTATTCATGCAATACATGGCAAATATGAGATAATGACAATTATAAAATGTGAAAAATAAAGGAAAACTACCGAAAATTATTACAAGTAAAAATGTCAAAATTAGGGGGATCTTTTCTCTAGCCCTTATGGGTTCTAGGAAAAGCACACATTCCCCAAATATAATCTAAATGACTAAAGTAAGAAAAAGTAATAAAACAATTGTAAGAAAAAGAACAAAAATTTTGACTTTTATTTAAGAAAAGCAATTTCAATCATAAACTATGTGAAGAAGGTGATAGAGAGAAGTAGTTGTTAATTTTAACAGAGTTGATGCCTTAAAGACGGCATGACTACATATCCCTTTGAATGGGAATCAAAGTCCATGTAGTTCTTCCTTCTTGTGAAGGAGAGGTTTTTAAGTCATTGCCTTTATTATCATATTTTGATTAATTTTAAGGGCTTACAAATTTGTTAATTGGGTTAGATTTTAATTAACAAAAATTAGATCTTTTTAGATTTAGATCTTGAAATTAGAATTGAAAAGGAAAAGAAAAGAACTTTTACCTTAGGCTTCAGCGGCGAGGAACATAGGGAACGATCTTAGCACCGGATCTAAGTTCCACCTTGATTTAGGGATGGCATGAGCACTCTTTTTGAAAAAAAGACTCTTGAATAGCACATATTCTTTTTGGAGAGACTTAAATCACACCTTACCTTGAGTACCACTAATTCATTTTAAAAGGAAGAACTTAAATCACACCTTTTCTTGATTAAGAGGCTTAGAGAGAAGGTTTTAGATGATTTTAAGGCTTATGAATAGGGTTTTATATGGTGAAAAAGGTTTTAGAATGGGGTTTTAGGGATAAGAAGGGTTAAAAAGAGGGTTTTGATGATTGAAAGGCTTAGGAATAGGGTTTAGAAAGCTTTGGGGGGAGTCTGGAGGCTTAAAACAGTGAATTTTTGGTGTGAGATCAAGAAAAAATGCACTGCAACAATTTATCGTGGACTACAGTAACTATAAATAAAGTTGCAACAACTGCAAGGCCTACTGCAATAGCCAATTTGCTACTGCAGCTAGCTGCAAGTTACCGCAACTGTCTCAGGGGTGCCGCACCTCGTTTCTCAACCTATTCTCATCCAATTTTTTATCCGATTTGGGCCCAGTTTGATTCTATGGGTTTGTAGTAGAGTGCTAGTCATCTTAAGGTGCAAGTTTTAGGAAATTTATTTTTCAACGAGGTGCTGCCCCTTTGACCCTTGCCTACTAATTGGCTGGCGAGACCGCCATATTAGCTATGCGTAATGCACTAATCTTATCAGGTCTCAAGCTGTGGCTAGATCCTAAGGGTATAAATTTGAGGGTTCACAGGATGGTATACCCTTTATAAGATATCTCATTTTGGCTTTTGAAATCATTGGTGAAAATTAAGTTGGTGCCCCCTAATGGGGCTTAATTTTTTTTTTACTTTTAGAAATGATCCTTAGTAAAATTGATTTTTGTTTTTTTTAGCAAATCATCTTGGATTATCAAACTCACAAGGTGGTCAATTATATGAGATGTGGCTATCTGTTGGATAAAGGTGACCATCTTCATTTTCTTAATATAGCTTGATATCACTTGGCAAATGACATTTGGCAAATACAAATGAGGAAAGGCCATTAACTTGGTGTATGCATGAGGGTGCATGATTATAGATGGTTAGATAAATGTTAGTGCACAGATGATGCATGCTATGTATGCATGGTTTGGAATTTATGGACATTTTGTTTAACTTTTGCATTATGGATGATTTATGATGGTGCACATAATGGATGAATATGTGGATGGAAGAGGGTGGATTCATGAATTTGCTCTGTGTATGTCATGAATACAATTTATATGCAATGTTGACTCTTAAAAGTGGCATGTAGGTTGCAAGATGATTATTTTGATTGATTTTTCTTAATAGATTCCTAAGGTTGACCTATAAAGGTCTGATAATTCTGTGATATTTTTAAGTGATTATAGTGATAGGTAATCTAGACCCTAAATAGAAAGGTGTTCATGCAAGCTACATACCTTGAACCAATGACTAGTTATCTGAAAAGGTGATTGTAGGAAGGTGCCCTATTAGAGGTCAACAATTCGGCTATTTTGACATAGGTTGGGGCTTGGCATGGTAATGGGATAGATGGGTTGGTCTGTGATGGATTTAGCAAAAAAGAGACTTATTTTAGGTTTAGAAGGGAATTTATCTGTCTAGGCTTCCCAAGACTTTGGAGGAAGAATTGGTTCTGGTAATGGGATGTCGATGGTTTACCCCTAGTTCGACTTTGGCAGCTTATAGCGATAAGGGGGCTTATAGGTTAGCATAGATGATAGAGACTTATGGTTCACTCCATGTGGCCTAATGTTTCCTTTTGTGCTCTTAGCCTAGCTAGGTTACTAAGGGGTTAATTGCAAAGTCTAGTGTTTGGACTTCTTTTAGGGTTTGGTTTTGGTTTTGCCAAGCAGTTTGAATAAATGGGTTGGTAGGTATTACGATTCGGTTAATCTTGGCTCTAGTTCTAGTTTGGGTATGACAAGGTTTTAGTTATAAGGATAAATGGCTTGAATAAGTTCAGAAGGTTCACTTGGATTTTGGAGATCAAGTTTTCTTTAAGTAGATGAGAGGGGTATGCCTTGATTTTGGTTCACAATGGGACTTTTCGAATGGCTTGGTTTCATCAATGAGTTGGGGCCTTAAAAATGGAAGGTAGGCTTTCTACAATGGCTTAGGATTTTAAAGTTGGGGCTTTTAAAAAGTGATATAAACCCTAAATGACCTGCTTTGAGACCCAATACCATTACGCTTGGAAGTGACTCCCTAGGAAAGCCAAATCAAGTTTGCAAGGAAAACCTCAACCCAATGACGAACCTCTGTCAAAGAACCTTGGATGTTGTGAACAAAACAAAGTAATTAACTTTGGACGTTCAGAATATTGATTCAAGCAAAAACCAAAAGCTGAGAAATTTCTCAAAAAACTTAATTTTGAATTATTCAAGTCCGTTCTATTCCTAGATTAGATAAATATTTATATCATCTTAGCTAGGTTACAAACCATAAATTCTTCTTAATCAAAATTTGGGTTTTATAATCAAAATTCAACTTCCTAAACAAAATTCAGTTTGGGCTTTAATTTAAACAAAACTAAAAAGCCTAAAATAACTAATTAAAATACTTAAAATAGAAAAAAGATAGATATGGGCTTATTTAACAAAATTAGCCCAATTACAAAGTGAATTTTGAATTTAATTTGATTGACCCATTCAAAATCCATCCTTGAAACTTGAACCTTCATGTTTTGTCTTCTAGCACTTGAATAAAATTAATCAAATTTGAATTTGAATCTTGAATCCCTAATTTGATATTTAACTCCTTTTTGCAATCTTCAATTGTGGATAGATTGTTCCACAAGTCTTGCATCAAGCCTTAAATTGCATCTTTGAACTTCTTTATCCTTGCTCTTGTAATTGGCCCATTTGGCAAAGTCATTGGATCATTGCTATTAGCCACTTGGATTGCATCAGAAAGTGTGCATGATTTTCATTTTGCCAAGAAAATGGGGATTCAATGTGGTTTGTGGGCTTTCAGCACATGGCTTACGCGACACAGATTTTTGAGAGTTTTGATTTCTGCCAAAGGATTCAGCTCTGTGGTTGTTCCTTTTCTTCTCTCTTTTTTTTTTCAATGCTTCATAAAAAGGAAAGAATACACTATCTAGGCAAAGAAGGCTTTGGGGATAATGCTTTTTTTTTTTTTTTTGTTCAGTTGGATTGATATAAAGGTTGAGATGAACTTTTAGAAAATGAGAGAGAACCCTCTGATGTGAGTCTTTTGGTGACTCAAGCCCTTTGATAGGAAAAAATGACTCAGAGATCTTGCCCTTGATAAAAGGTGATGGACTGACCGAAGGTTACTCAAAAGAATATAAATGTCTTTAAATGACATGCCCTGATGATAGGCAGGGGCAACTTTATTTATGATAACTCAATATTCAACTTGAAAACTTTCTTTACCCTTTGAATGATTAAGCGAAGAAAAAGGGGTGACACAAATAAGAATGACTCTAAGGAGGATAAAATTGTTTGACTGCTTATGAGGATAAATTATTTAGATAGACTAGATAAATATAGATGGATTTTGAAAACACTTGAAATATAATCCAATTTGAATGACACACCATTTTTTTTTTTTTTTTTGTCAGGGGAAACAAGTGGGGATGCGATTAATGTGGTTTAGAGAACATAAGGGTATGATGCCTTATTATAAGACAAAAGATATTTTCATTATGATTTGGACCGCACCCAGGTTAGGTTGCCAATGTATCCCTATATTGCTTTTTTTTTTTAAGGAGAATCAGGTCCACGTAGTTCTTATCATAGTATGAAAAAAGAGTTAGGCATAACAACATTATTTTGCATCTGTTCATTGGGCCTTACCCTATTTTAACATGGCCCTTCTTTGATACTTTTTGTGAAGTGATCTGCAGCCATTAAGGTATTCTCGTGCTCGATTGAGGATAGCTGAGTCTTAAGAGTCATTTCATCTTATGGTGTAACACATGCAAAAAATTTTTATTTTCTTCTCTTTTTTTTTAGTGTATTATTCAAGTTGGATTCAAAAAAAACATCAGATATAATATGAAAAATCTAAACTTTTTATTTGCCCTTATGCACCAAGAAGGGGGATTGAATTGGTGGGAAATTAAAAATTAGATAGAAAGAGATAGGGAAAGAGAATGAACACAATCAATTTTATAGTGGTTCGGGTATTAACGATTAATACCAACCCTACGTCCACTCCCCAATCTCAATTGGGTATTCTACTGCTAGATGATGCTTACAAGGAGTTTCAAGCTCACTCCAAACTTACAATGTGTTTTCAATGGCTCACACACAACCCTTATAGGTGTTTTCCTTAGGCTCACACTCAAACCTATACAAGAGTATTCTAATGGCTCACTCTCAACCTAACAATATGTGTTTTCAATGCTAACACTCAACCCTTTGAGCTATTAATACTCTTACAACAACCAAATGATAATAATTAAGAGGTAAAGGCTTTGAGAAATAAAATTGCAATAGTTTGGATTAAATGAAAGTTGTTGGATCATTATGAGGGTCTTTGGAGGAGGTATTTATAGCTTCTTCCCTCCAAATTCCCATTACAAAGAGATACCAAGAAGGATCCTCACAACAGCCATAATATCTTGCGTTAAATTCACTGTCAGAGCTGGGTCGTGATCGTTAACCCTTTTTCGCGGTTGTGACTTCATTTTCACGGTCACTACTAACATTTCGTAGTCACAATCTCATAATTCACAATGGCTAGATAACATGTGGCATCTTCTCATTGGTTCTTCAACTATCCATTGCAAGCTTGGATCTTAGTATGAATATCGCAGCCGCGACTACCAATTCACAGTCGTGAATCCAGGATTGTGCCCTTGGTCGCTGTCACAACTAAGGTCGCGATTTGCTCTAAGTGAAATTGATAAAAGTGGCTTCTTAAGTTTCTTGGTCACGATTACATAGTTGCAGTCGCTATTTCATGGTCACGGTCGCGATTTATTGATCTTGGTCATGACTCAAAAGCAATCCAATATACTTTGGAAGATTTTGATTTCCTTTCAATTTCAATCAATAAATATGATATATTTTGCAAAATAAACACTCGAATAAATATTAGATAGCTTTCAATTTGATTGACAAGACCAAAATAGAGATTGACTAAGTTTTGAAATAACTTAGGTCAACACTTTTAGTAAGACAAACTGGAAAAGTGATCACAAGTGACTAACTCTGACTCTATTGGACAACTATAGACTGAAAGAAAAGAAACAAGCATAAGACTTGATAGAGAAAGGTTCAATAGACTCAAAAGACTCAAACTTTGACCTTAGATGACTCGAACTCAAATTTGACTTGACTCAACTTAATTGTAGAACTCAAATAAGGGCACGTCCGCTAGGCTAATGCTCTTCTCAAAGTGCTAGTTATTGGGTAGGTTAGATGAATTTGGCATGGTGTGTTCCCGCTTGAGATTGATGATGTCCTAAGGTCGATGGGTACACTGGGTATCGGCTTTAAAGGGAGGATATCTCTATTATTAACGAGGTCTTGGATTCGATGCCTTAGACTTTTGCACATCTCAATTTCATGCTCAACTCCTTAGTGGTGCTCACAATACTAATTAGGTCTATAGCTTTTGGATGGGTGGATGGAGGGTGCTTTTGGCTCTAAAAGCTTAACCAAGTCGGCTTCGAGGGCCATCTTGTAAAACATGCCTAAGGGAATTCCCAAGTTAGTGAACTTTCTTCTCTCGAGCTTATGGGGTTGCTGATTAGTGATGGTACCTACCTCTTCTTGTTTTTGCTTAGAGGAGATAATTAGGGTGGTAGCATAAGGATCACTATTCTTGCATCTTTTCTTAACTATATGAGCTTGTTGGAGCATAGTGGTGATGCGCTTTAATGGTAGTTTGATGATCCCTTTGATTTTTGCTTGGGCAGAGATTTCCCTTCACCAAAAAAGATTCGAGGAAGGAGGAAAGTTAACTATGATGTTTGGTGGTATGAGACTTTTGAGGACTTCTCCATTATTGGTCAAATCAATAACAAGAGTTAGGTTGGCATAAGTGTTTGGGATTAGCTGTGTGGCATTTTTGGACACTTCTTTATCATAGGTAAGGCCAATGATAGGAGTTGATATGGTTGTAGCGACAGGTCTAAAGGCAATATTGGTTAAGAAAAGAGAGGTGTCTGGGTGATTGACCATGGAAGGAGCTACAACGTTGGTTGGATCAAGATGGATGCAGTGGAACTTAAGTCAATTGGATTTGACGTGGTTTGGTTAGCAAAATGGAGAGGTGTGATGTTAGGTAGATTAATATGGGAATCACGAGGTATGCTCGAGGGATTTGAATGCATGGATTGCCTTTGGGAACATAGGGCTTTGGCGAGCTAGGCCAATGCTTTGTTAAAATTAACTTGTTAAGCAGTCAGAGCTTTCTTAAATTTGGTTTGTTGGGTGGCTAAGGCATTACTGAAATTAGCTTGTTAAGCATCAAGGGTAGAGGTGAGTATGGCTTGGAAATTTTCCTCTTGCCTTTTAAGGATGTTTGTAAAAATCTATTCATGGTGTCTCAGTCAAAGGCAAAAAAAAAAAAAAAAAAGAGTTAATGTATAAGAAAGGCATGAAAAAGTGATGAAAGAATGGGTTGGTATACAAATTTTGAGAAAAAAGAAATTCCTAAGGTGTTTTGGGCCATATGTTCTGGACTTAAGGCTTTTGGGGTAATGATTATTCATTGGGCCAAAGGTAGTGTGTTTTGAAGATTAAGTCTTAGGCTAGGGGCAAAAACATTTTGGGCTTAAGGTAAAGGTTTTGGGCTTAAGAATTAGGACTTAGGTTGAGGCTAAAAAGTTTTGGGGTTAAGGATAAAGACTTAGGTTAGGTACTAAAGGTTTAGGCTTAAGGTGGTGGTGGGCCAAATGTTTTGGGTTTTGAAATAAGTGAAGTGCAAAGGTTTTGGTCTTAAGGTGATGGTGGGCCAAATGTCTCGGTCTTAGGAGAGGTGAGGTGCCAAAAGTTTTGGGCTTAAAGTGATGGTGGTGCTAA
The DNA here is from genome assembly GCA_947687605.1 of Reutealis trisperma. NCBI lineage: Eukaryota > Viridiplantae > Streptophyta > Magnoliopsida > Malpighiales > Euphorbiaceae > Reutealis > Reutealis trisperma. Next base: position 14,973 of record CANTUT010000209.1, on the reverse strand, counting down.
TGGTTTTAAGCTTGAGGGAGGTAATATGCTAAAAGTCTTGGGCCAAAAAGTGCTTAAGGATTGAAGGTTGATGCCAGACTTGGTTCAAGGCATAACGTAGACTTAGTGTTCTCAATCTTATAATATGTATGTATGGTCATATCATGATATATGCCAAAAAGGTTTCATGAATATGCACAAAGTTTTCAATTTATTACAGTGCTTGAAAACGCTAGGGCAACTATATGCACAAAGGTGAAAGGTGAATTGGTTAAGGGTCCCTATCTTACTAGAACATCAATATACCAAATCACATGTGAAGAAAGGAGCCTCATGTGAGTCTAAAAGTACTGATTGCTCGTTACACCACCGAAATGATAAGGAATCCATTATGGGGTAGAATGCTTTCGCTATCTCCCAACATACTCAACGAGAATTGTCGAGCCAATGCTACTCGCTGTCCAAAAGTTTTCCAAAAACTAAGATTAGGCAATGAGCCTTTATTATGCAAAGTGATCTATGAAAGTCAAATTACACTTAATGAGCCAAATGAAGATTATTTTTGAAAAAATTTTCCTTAACCAAATAGTAATGCTCTTGTTTTCCTTTTATTTTAAAAGGTGGCAACCAATCTCCAGTAGAGTCACCACCTGTGAGACCTCGTCCAAATGCCCCTCCCTCACTTAGGGGAAATTTGCCTTAAGGAAAGGCAAGTGGTTTTTAAGGAGGTTATGGAATGAACTTCGGTACTCACTAATGGAGCAACTATCACTTTAGAAAATTGATTTGTGATTTGAAAAATGCTTTTAGAAGTGGCCACCCTAATTTATTTTTAAATGGAAAAATTAAGAAAAAACCTAATTTGTGACTTTAATTTATTAATTTTGCAATTAATTTACCCAAGGATAAAAATCACTAGTCTTTGAACCAAGTTGAGCCTGGGGACTAGGCTTTTGGCTAAATAATCTAAATTTGTCTCTTAAGTTTAATTTGACTTTGAAAATTAATTTCATGAATGACAAATATTATATGACAATTATAATATCATGATTAATGTATGAGCATGATATGAGTGCATGGTGAAAAGTAAAATAAAACATGCACAAACTAAGAAAAGTGTTCCCTCTAGTCCTTATGGTTTATAGGGGAGCCACAGTCGCTCCTTAATTCCAAATTAAACTAATTACATAAATTAATTAAAAAGGAGAATAGGAATTGATTGGATTTGGATTTAGGATTTGGATTTACGATTTGGATTTAAACTCCAAACGTGCCTACGTACCCTATTGAATGGAGATCAAAATCCACATAGTTTATTCCATGATTAAGTGGAGGGGTTTATGGTTTGATTGGATTGATTAATTTGATTTGAGTCTATATGTGAGAGAAAAATGTTGATACCTTTGTTTTTGTCTGACGAAGGATTTTACCGGACCGAAATTCTATTTTATTGAGATCGGGTGATTGGATTGATTGGGGATTAATTAATTAATTGAAATGATTAATTAACTAATCAATGTGGTGAAATGGATGGTTAGATTAATTAATTAAAATGATTAATTAATTAATTTGGATGAAGGGTGGTTTAAAAAATGATTAATTTGATTTTGAAAAAAAGGAATTAATTAATTAATTGAGTGATTATTTTTAATTTAAAAAAATATTTTAGTTAATTAAAAAGATTAATTAACTTGGTTAGGTGAGATAATTAATTAATTAAAAAGATTAATTAATTAATTAGAGAGAGGTTGAAGGAAGAATAAGAGATGAATTTGAGGATAACAATCTACTCAAATTCAAAGGGTGTGAAAAAATGAGAAATGAAGGGCCTATTTATAGGCAAATGGGGTGAGGGGCATTTTAGGTGATGAAAAAATGAAAAAATAATGAGGGGTAGGACTAGAAAGGGCTGAAAATTGGGCTCGAGATGCATAATTTAGACATTTGGGCACAAGAAGCAGTACAATAGGCGCGGATTTACACAGAGGGGATGCATATTAGCACCGCTCCACTTCATAATAGCTTGGTTAGCACACCACTAAGGCCCAAATCAGTGCAAAATCGGTGCGGATCTGTGTCAGGCTAACTCGGTTACATATGGCTCAAGCCCGACTAACATTTCGAGATTTTTTCAATCAGTTTTTGAAAGTTTCAAGTCAGTTTTTGATACTTTTAGATCAATTTTTTAGGAGTTATAGAGTTTAAAAATATTACTGATTAGTATCTGTGAACCCTCAAAATTGCACCCTTGGCATTCGGCCACAGCTTGACACCTGCTAAGATTAATGAGCTATGCAGAGCTAGTATAGCGATCCCACTAGAATCAAACTAGGCTGAATCTTTCACCCTCAGATGACTAGCACTCAATTACGAACCCATAAAATCAAATCAGGCTCAAATCATATTAGAAATGGATCAATCAGCTAAAACAGTGCGAAACCGGGTCGATCCGAGCTAGTAGGGATCAGACCCTGACCCCAACCGCAAGATAGGTGTGCCATCGGGTATGGCAGTATGCCTAGCATGCCGATGACACGGGCAGCACCAATTTGGTGCCGAGCCTTCACCTTACTCTATAAATAAAGCTTCCATTTCAGCTCTCTAAGACCATATTTTGACATGAAATTTGAGACGAAAACTCACCTACCTACTATTCTTTTTATGCTAAAATTCTACTAAAATTAAAATTAATACTAAAATCTATCACTTCAAATTCTTTTAATTTGCAATTATTATTCTGTTTGGCTAACCTTTTCTGTGTAAGGTCCAATTTCAGGGTTCCAAATCCAAGGTGGAGCTTAAATCCGAAGTTAAGCTCGCCCCATTCATCAGAAAGTCAAGAAAAACAAAGGTAAATTCCTTTTCTTCTTTCCACTTCTAAAATTCTAAATTCAGATCTAAAATTCTCTCTCTTCTATCTTTCTTTATGTCTAAAACAAAAAAGATCTAAAATTTATTAATTTAAAAATCAGAATTAAATTAATAAACCAAACCAATATTTTTGTCGGAACCCCTCCTTCACAAGAAGGAAGAACTACGTGGGGTTTGATTCCTATTTAATAGGATACATATGCATGCCATTCTATAAGGTATTAACTCCAAAATCTTTTTCAATAACATTTTTCCCTTTCATATTTATATTTTAGGTTTCATTTTACTTTGTTATTTATTTGTATATGCATTTTATTTCTAATTCTGTATTTTCATTTGTTTAATTTAGTTGAGGAATGTGTACTTTTCCTAGTACCCATAAGGGCTAAAGGAAAGATCCTCTTTATTTCATTCATTTCAGTTTTGTAATAATTAAGTAGAATTTATCTTTGCTTATTTATTTACAATTGTCATTTCATTTTATCATCTATAACTATTTCATTCATCATTTTATCATAGCTTTGAGAAAGCTAGAAAAATCTCCACTTTGAAAAGGATTCGCTGTGGGAGAGGGAGTGGTTGCATTCAAGTCCTCAATAGGAGAGGTTGGAGTTTTAAGTAGTTTCCCATCATCGGTAAGATCGATAATGGAAGGAGTAAAAGTAGGGACATGGCTAGTCCCAGCTTGGGCAAATGCAAGCTCAACATGAGTAGGAGGAGGAATGATAATGGCATTGGTCATTTCCTTGACCTCATTAATAATCGACTGGCATTAGGAGTTGAGGGCATCGGTAAAGGTGGCAGACTGGGCATTGAGAACATGGGTGAAAGTGTCAGCTTGGGTCTTAAAGGCAATGGTAAGTGTAATTTGGAAGGTTTCCTTTTGTTTCTTGAGTAAGTTGGTGAAGAAAGTGCTCATTGCTTCTTGGTCAAAGCAACTGGAGGTATTGGCCATTGGTACCTTTAAAACAAAAAATAGAAAAATGGGTAAAAATATAGATTTGTAAAGAAAAAAGGAAAGGTGTGTCAGGAAAAGGATTCCTTCCACGTGGTTGGTCATCGGGTTTACATATTGACAGGGTGAGTGTGTGAGGTTTTTTTGGGTAACGGACCATCGGTTTGGGTCTTTGAGGTGTTTAAGGGTTTATCTTATTAAGCTTCTCATGTTGTGTATGCATGATCATGACGCGATGCATGTCAAAAAAGGTTTCATGAACATGCAAGAGCATCGGTTATTTAGTACATGGAACCTAGGGTCAACACTAGGGCAACTACATGCATAAGGGTGAAGGGTGGTTTGTTTAAGGGTCTCCATCCCACTAGAGCATCGATATATCTAACCACATATGAGGCAAAAAGTCTCGCTTGGGTCCAACAGTACTGATTGCTCGTTACACTGCCAAAATGATCGGGGATTCATCGTGGGGTGGAATGCTTTCGCTATCTCCCAACATACTCAAACAGAGTTGTTGAGCTAATGCTACTCACCATCCAAGAGTTTTCCTAAAGCTAATGTTAGGGAAGAAGCCTTTATTGTGCAAAGTGATATATGAAAGTCAAATTATACTTAATGAACCAAATAGAGATTATTTTTGAAAAAAAAAATTTAATCAAATAGTAATCCTCTCATTTTCCTTTTTATTTAAAACAAAAGGTGGCAATATGTCCCCAGTGGAGTCACCAGCTATGAGGCCTCACCCGAGTATTGGCTCAGTCTGCTGGAGGGAACCAAGATGCTCATTTAGGTTTAAACTCACGATGGAACCCTCGAGTTCAGATTGGTTGATTTTGAAAATTATTTTAGGAGTCGCCACCTTATTTTTATTTAGTTGGAAAAATATTAAGGAAAAAATCCAAATTGACTCCAATTCATTAATTTTTAATTAATTTGCCCAAGTATAAAAATCACTAGTTTTCGAATCAGGTTGAGTTCGGCGATTAGGTTTTTTGTTTTAAATAATTTAAATGTGGCTCTTAAGTTTAATTTAACTTTGAAAAATTGATTTCATGAATGACAAATATTATAAGATGATAATTGTAAATATGATGCATGAATATGACATGAATGCAAGGAAAAAATTAAAATAAAATATCCATAAATTAAAAAGGGAAAAAGAGATTGATTGAGATTTGGATTTGAGGTTTGGATTTAGATTACAAACGTGCCTATGTACCCCATTGAATGGGGATCAAAACCCATATAGTTCATTCCATGATTAAGTGGAGGGGTTTAGGAGTTGATCATATTGATTTTGATTTGGGTGTTTTGAGAGTGATGGAAAAGGCTGATACCTTTGCTTTTGAAGGGCAAAGGGTTTTACCGGACTGAAATTCCGTTTTATTGAGACCGAATGATTAGATTGGTTGGGAGATTAATTAATTAATTAAAATGATTAATTAACTAATTAATGTGATGGATGGATTGATGGATTAATTAATTAAAATAATTAATTAATTAATTTGGATGAAGGGTGGATTAAGAAAAAGGATTAATTTGATTTTTGAAAAGAAAGAATGATTTTTGAAAAAAGAGTGATTAATTAACTAATTAATTAATTGAGTGATTAATTAAAAAAAAGAGTTTTGGTTAATTAAAAAGATTAATTAACTTGGTTAGGGTAAGGTAATTAATTAATTAATTAGAGAGTGATTGGAGGGAGAATAAAAGAGCAATTTGATGATAGCAATCTACTCAAATTCAATGGTGTGTTGGAATGAGAAGTGAATGGAGGTATTTATAGGAAAAGTGAGTAAGGGTAGTTTGGGAAGTGGAAAAGTGAAAAGACTAAAAGGGTAGAGCTGGAAAAATGCTGAAAAATCATATTAGGGGTATTTTAAGAACTACAAAAAGGATAGTGGGGGCTCCACCACCAGAGGGGCCGAGGGCTCCACAGGGCCTCCAGGCAGTGCCACCAATGTTTTGGGTGGTGCACCGTAGGAGATGTCGGCGGTGCTACCCAAATAGCCAATGGTGTCACTGGCTGCTCCGATGGCAACTGTCGTGGCCTTTTTTTTTTTTTTTAAGATTGATTGGTATGAAGTTTGGGAAATTTGGATGTCCGGTAACAATGTAATTAAAGGCTAAAAAATTTTCTTTCGGGGGCAGTCCCTGCCCACTAACCTGTTAGCAGGACCACCGTAACAGCTCCTCGTAATGTGTTAAACTTAGCAAGTGCTAAGGATGCGTTTGGATGATGAGAGTGCAAAATTGACGATTCATAGCAGGCATACCATTTTGTAAGGTATCAACTCAAAAATCTTTTTCAATAATATTTTTCCCTTTTATATTACATTTTAAGTTTCATTTTACTTTGTTACTTATTTATATAAGCACTTTATTTCCAATTTCGTATTTTCATTTCTTTAATTTAGTTGAGAAATGTGTGCTTGTTCTAGTACTCATAAGGGCTAGAAGAAAGATCTTCTTTATTTCATTCATTTTGGTTTTATAATAATTAAGTAGAATTTATCTTTGTTTATTTATTTATAATTGTCATTTCATTTTATCATCTATAACTGTTTCATTCATTATTTTACTCTTGTTCATGCATACACTATAATTGCCTTTTTTAAGAGTTATTTCGCAACTTTTAGCCAAACTGAAGAAAATTGTATTTTCTTAAAGCATTTAAATACCAAAACTTAATCCTCGAACTCTCTTTGATCACTCGTGGATTAGTGCTTATCCATTGAAATAAATCAATCATTTTGGAGTTAATCAATTTGGGTTTTCCTTTAATTTTCCTGATTAAAATAAATAAATTAAAGTGGCAACTTCCTTTCACAAATAACAAATTACAAAACCCAATTTTCTAAACTCATAGCGAGTTCCAATCGTGGCGATTCTCTCGAAGAGCATTTCGATTCCCCTCAACGGATCGAACCGGTGCTCGAACTGGTGCTCGAACGAGGCCTCATAGTATCCATAGGCTTGAAATTAATTTTAGAATACTTGAGCAGTCAATCTGAGGGCAAATCTAGTCGATTTTGGGAAAATTATTGTTTGATATAGAAGGTCCAGTCAGGGTTGGATAAGTGTCAGTGTTCAAAAATTAAGTATCATTGTATTAATATGACTGAATGCCCATTTTTTGCTCCAAGAGTGCTATCCCCTGCTCCTTCGCAAGGAGCACTACCTTCTTGACCCCTACTAGTAGGACTGCTGTATTGGTTTTGCTTAGTGCACTAATCTTAGTAGGTATTAAGCTGTGGCCAGATACTGAGGGTGCAAAATTGAGGATTCACAATAATTAATAAATTTATTTTCATATTTTTTATATTTAAACAACTTGATTTTTTATTAAAATAATATAATATTTTTATGTATAACATTTAGAAAATTACTTCCACTAACTATGCATAATTTATGCCTAATTATATGGTAAACATAACCACTACAAAAATCCAATGATTTACTGACAAAAATTAGCAATGGAATGCAATCTGTTACTAAATACTGACAGAATACTAATGGAACACTTTCCAGCAACGTTCATCTCTTTACTGACCATTTACATATGGAAAATCAATATTACCGATAGAATACATACGAAATATAATGACGGACAGCAATAAAAAATTTACCGAAGGTTTAGTGACCAATTATAAATGGAAAATGATACGCGGAAAAATTTTGGCGATAATTAAGACATTTACTTATGGATTACTGATGGAATTGTCAACTGCAGTTGGCATTCCGTCAGTAATCCATCAATAAATTGACCATATACTGACGGAATACCGACCGTATTGAAAAATAGCGCTAGGTGATTTTCGCAGGAATCAAAATATTTACTGACAGAATGCCATGCGACAGTCAACTTCTCATTAGTAATTCATCAGTAAATTTTAATTAATACTGACGGAATACCGACAAAAGTGAAAATAGACGGGCATTTTACCGTCTTTACCCTTTTACTGACGAATTTTTTAATCTACGTGGCGCTGTCCGTCGGTAATCCGTCAGTAATCGTGAAATATAATCTATTCATCTTCATTTTTCTTTCTTCTCTTTCTTCTTCTTCTTCTTCTTCTCTTTTCTCCTCTACCGCACTCCCATTCACCGGCCAGCGTTCATCCCTCACCAGAGATTTCATTTTTCCATCGGTATTTACATTATTACCTTATTATTGATTATGATTTTAATTGAATTTTTATTTAGATTTTTGAGTTTTGGTTTAGATTGATTTTGTTGAAAATTTGTTAATTTTTTGTTTAAATTGTTTACGAATTTGTATATATATATATATATATATATATATATATATATATATATATATATATTAAGTATATATGTATATATACACAGTACACATGTGTACTATGTATATATACATATATACATATATACACTGTTTATATATATATATATATATATATATATATATATATATATATATATATGCAAATAAATTTTTGAATTTAAGATATTTTATATTTTTAAGCTTAATAAATTTTTAATTTATGATAGTATTAAATAAATATGGTGAAATTATTTTATTAAATTATGCTAGTAATTATTTTAATTATCTTGGTTTTGTTAATAGAATTTAAATTTTATTTCAGATAATTGACGTGTGAGCTAACAATATAAGTTGGATTCTCGTTTCAAGAGATTCGTACTATAATTTAATTTATTTATACTAATATATAAATATAATAATTTGGAATGTAATGTTCTTGTAATTATCTTATGTATAATTTATAGTTTGTCATATTTATTTGTAAATGTATATGAAAAAAAGAATGTTGTGATGTGAATTTGTAATTTGTGATTGATTTTTATATTGTAATGTAACTTTTAATTATGTTGTTAAATTAATGTAAATTTATACATGTGTATGTATGTGACGTAATTTTAGTTTTATTTAAATAAATCCGTTAATAATACTGATAAAATGATTAATAATTTTATGTTTAATCATGCCATAAAAAGTAAAATTTAATTTTTATGAATTTCATAAAATACTAAAAATTTTCATCACATTAAAAAATTAAAAAAATCCACAAATATTCTACCAAAAATTATATGTTACATATGCATTTTATAAAATACAAAAAAAAATAAGAAATTGCAAATAGTTAGGAGTAAAAATATTTTGACAAAAAATAAAAAGAAAGTAATCATGCCATAAAAAGTGAAATTTATTTTTTATGAATTTCATAAAATACTAAAAATTCTCATCACATTAAAAAATTAAAAAATTCACAAATATACTACCAAAAATTGAAATATAAATGCATTTTATAAAATGCAAAAAAATAAGAAATTGCAAATAGTTAGGAGTAAAAATATTTTGATGAAAAATAAAAATAAAGTAATCATGCTATAAAAAGTGAAATTAATTTTTTATAAATTTCATAAAATATTGAAAATTCTCATCACATAAAAAATAAAAAAAAATCACAAATATGCTATCAAAAATTGAAATATAAATGCATTTTATAAAATATAAAAAAATAAGAAATTGCAAATAGTAAAGAGTAAAAATATTTTGACGAAAAATAAAAAAAAGTAATTAATTAAAAATTTTTCATTAAAAATTAAATTTTAAATACATTTCATAAGATTTTTAAAAAAATGACAAATATTCTCTTAAAGGAAAAATAATTTATAAAATATAATAATACATAACGGCTTATCTTATGAATTTATTTTATTAATTTATATTGTATTCAGCAATGTTTTGCATTTATCTTGTGAATTTATTTTATTAATTTTGATTATATGTTGTTATATTGTGATGTTGCAATTGTTATTTGCATGGCGAATTTATACCATCTTGTTATTAAATTAATTTAAATGATTTTAATTTTATTTTTGGACTTTTACAATCAAATGTCCAAAAATATTGTTAATTAAAATGATTAACATATTTAGAATTAACCATAGATCCCATTTGATGTCCTGCTCATCAGATGGTGACAGAATATCGAATTGTCCAAATTAGATAGTTTAGAGATCTCGTTGTCTGTGTATATTCTTATTTCATACAAATGTCTGAAATTTTGGTACTATCTTCCACCATGTTCTCTTAGTGCACATTGAAATAATGTCTTAATTATGTAGATTTTTTCAAATGTGGTGCACTAGGAAAACTGTAGGGAGATGCTACCAAAATTTCAGCATATGTATGAGTATAGAATGTAACAGTAATAGTTATGCAGCAATGAGTTTCTAAATGGGTTAGGTTCTTACCTTATAGGGAGGGAGATATAAAGATATAGAATTAGATGTTGCGAACTTAATTAAAATTATAACCAAACATATAAGTTTAAATGTAATTTTGTTTGTGTGATATAAAAAGTAAATTAATACTGTTGAATATACAACGAATAATTATGAGGACCGATAGGAATTGGATGTACTCTAGACTTACTAATGGGCTTTTGAATCTGAAATTCTTGGAGGGTTTTGACCAATTCATGCAGTTCGCGATATCTTAGCCACAGTGCATGAGTGGGACTAGTGTTCAATGTCTTTGTAACCATAAAAAATGTTAGAATCAAAATTTCCTTGAGCCAGATACTGTCAAGTTGCACATTCTGACAAAGGGTTTTGTATCGGGGTATTATGAATGGTATTTGCATGGTGAAGTCAGTGGATCTGGATCATCAACTGCGGCAGAAGTAGGCATTGAAGATACGAACAATTGTCCTCCAACTACATACCATAATATGTTAATGGATGCCGTTGGGCCGGATTTTGATTGGGATCAAATGGAGGAAGCTCCAAATCTAACCACTCATAAACTATATGACATGTTAGAGGCAGCTAACGAAGAATTATGGCCTGGTTGTTAGAAACAGTCTAAATTATCTGCTGTGGAATGACTTCTGAGTATCAAGTCAGAACACCATCTATTTGAAAGGTGTTATGATGAGATATTGCAATGGTACAATGAGTCATTGCCTGTAGATAACACAATGGTTGATAGTTTTTACAGCACCAAGAAGTTAATGCAGGGTTTAGGCCTTCCAGTCGAGAAAATTGATTGTTGCAAGAACAATTGCATACTTTATTGGGGTGAAGATAGTAATCTAATTGCATGTAAGTTTTGTGATTGGCCAAGATATAAGCCAAAACATAGGGGTGCATGTCCATCAAAAAAAAATATTCTATATAAGATTATGTTTTACTCCCTCTGACTCTGAGGTTGCAGAGATTGTATGCCTCTGAAGCAACTGCAAAGCATATGAGATGGCATGCAGAACATGCAGAGGAAGATGGGGTGATGCGACACTATTCAGATTTTATAGCATGGAAGCATTTCAATCGGGTGAATCCAGATTTTACTTTTGAAATTCGCAATATCTGTTTGGTCTTATGCACTGATGACTTCCAACCTTTTGGACAATCTAGACAATAATACTCATCATGGCCAATTATAATGACGCCATATAATCTGCCTCCAGCGATGTGTATGAAGAAGGAGTACATGTTCCTGTTTGTAATAGTTCCCAGACCAAATAATCCAAAATAAAAGTTAGATGTATTTTTACAGCCTCTGATTACAGAATTGTTACGGTTATGGGATATAGGGGTTGAAACATGTGATGTGTCTATGAAGCAAAAATTTCAGATGCGAGCTGCTGTGATGTGGACTGTGAGTGACTTTCCTGCGTACAGTATATTGCCTAGTTGGAGTACTCAGGGTAGACTTGTAAGTCCATATTGTAAAGAACTGATAGATTCTTTCACTCTTCCTAAAAGGGGTAAGCAATTGTGGTTTGATTGCCATCATAAGTTCTTACCGCTTGATCATTCTTTTAGACGGAACAAAATAGCTTTCATAAAAAATAGAGCTATTTGAGCAACTGCTCCGCCTATACTTTCGGGAATTGAATTGTTGCAGGAAATAACTAGTTTAAAGTTGATGAGAGTGACCGAAGTAGGAGCTGATGATGTGAATACTCAAATTACAAAGCGAAGTGGATGTGGATAGAAGAAATAAAGTATATTTTGGGATTTACCATATTGGAGGACTAATCTGATTAGCCATAATTTGGATGTCATGCATATTGAGAAGAATGTGTTTAAAAATATATTCAATATGGTAATGGACATCCCCGGGAAAACCAAAGATAATGCTAAATCCAGAAAGGACTTAAAACAGTTCTATCTCCGTAAGGAGTTAGAGATGGATGAAGTGTCTGGAAAATATCCTAAAGCAAAATATTTGTTCCATAAGCAGGCCAAACAAGTCTTATGTGAATGGCTAAAAGATCTGAAATTTCCTGATGGGTATATATCTAATATGGGTTGATGCGTTGATATGCAGAAACTAAGATTGTTTGGGATGAAGAGCCATGACTGTCATGTTTTTATGCAACTCCTACTTCCTATTGCATTCCGTGAAATTTTGCTAAAGGATGTCTGGCAACCATTGACAGAGTTGAGTTTATTTTTCAAAGAACTCACTTCAACACTTCTTAGGGAATAGGACATGGCGAGACTTGAAAATACCATTCCACTCATCTTGTGTAAACTGGAACACATTTTTCCTTCAAGTTTCTTTGACTCCATGGAGCATCTACCAGTACATCTTGCTTACGAAGCTCATATAGCTGGTCCAGTTCAGTATCGATGGATGTATCCATTTGAGAGGTAAAATATTTGCCAATTTTAATATTTACAATCACATCCATTCATTTATACTCAAATGTTGTAATATATGATATTTACTTACTGTAGATTTAATGGACATTTGAAACATAATGTCAAAAATAAAGCAAGAGTTAAAGGCTCCATTTGTAATGCATACTTAGTTGAGGAAGCTTCATCATTTTGCTCTTATTTTTTCGAACCCCAAGTCTATACAAGGCATAGGAGAGTAGCTCGATATGATGATGGTGGAATGCCTGAAGGAGTAAATACGCTTAGTAATTTATCAATATTCACTCATCCAGGGAGACCGTTTGGTCGACCTAAAACAAGATTGATGACAGACGAAGAATATAAGGCAGCTCAATCCTACATTCTTCTTAATTGCTCCAATGTTGCAAAATACGTCAAGTAAGTTACAACTTAATTAAAATAACTCATTCATCATTCTGCATAGTTTCCTTTCCGTTTTACTTATTATTTTCCTTATGAATGAAGCTTATACATTGATATGTTGAGGCAAACTATGCCGAATATATCAACAATTGATATAGACAAAAAATTAGAGACAAAATTTGTGCAATGATTTTATTCATATGTAAGTATAATGTAGTACCATTATTTAAAAAATTAATCTTAAATTTCTATTATATGCAATCAAATTGATATGTTTATTTTTGTCATAGGCCACTGATCCTCTGAATAGAATAACAAATCAATTCATTATTGATCTATCCAAGGGTCCGTTACGATATGTTTCGACCTATCCTATTTACTTCGTGAACGCTTACAAGTTCCATACCGAAAAGCAAAGTTTGGGTAGGTCATCAATAAATAGTGGCGTATGTATAAAGGGTTCCAATTACAGTGAGAATACATTTGACCATTATGGTCGATTAACAAATATAATGCAATTGGAATACCCTACACTTCCAATTAAGAGAACTATTTTATTTAAGTGCGAATGGTTTGATCCAATGCTAAATGTGGGAATGAAAGTTCATGAGCAATATAATCTTGTTGAAGTCAACCACAGATGGCAATTCAATAAATACGAGTCATTTATACTAGCAATGCAAGCTTGTCAAGTGTATTATGTTTCCTATCCGAGTCTACGACGAGATAAAGTGGATTGGTGGGGAGTATGCAAGATTAAAGCTAGATCAGTTGTAGAGATTAAGGAGGGTAGTGAAATAAATACAACATCTGAAGAACCATTTCAAGATGATGAAGTTGATTAGCCCATACTCAAAGTTAATGATGATGTGCCTCCTGCAACTTTACATGAACTTTAAATGATCCTGAAGAGCCATTAGTTGATATGGATGACAAAGATGTAATGATATAGATGATGAATCCGAATTTGATTCAGATGTCGAGACGTCCGAGGAAAACATAGATGAAGATGAGCTCGAAGAAATAGATTCTAAATAAATATATTGTGTACTTATTTCCAATGGATTATGTATGGATTTTTCCTAATTGTGTAAGAGAATATTATTTTTACATCTACAATGTTACATTATATTTCAATGAAGTCATTTTTAACTTGTGTTGTAATTTTTTTTAAATATTTACATTATTATTCCGTGATTACATCATATTAATTTTCTAGTATTTTATTTGTGTGGATGTATTTTTTATGTAACATTAAATAATAAATGAATTTACTAAATTTTACTAAATATACATATGTCGACTCCAAGACATGTACCAACTCCTAGAGATACTCTTGGTAGTAGTACATCGACATCCCAAAAACAGAGTCGCTCACAGGGAGGGCCTACTACACTAGCAATCTTCCCACTGCCGATTCTTCTTTACCATCTTTCTCACCTTCTATACCACCTACATTCACCCTTTCGACTGTCACCACATAAATCCCTTTATCTGTTCCTCCTCCTATGTTTGCTAGTTCATCCACCGGTCCTATACTTTCATCATCTTCCATTCTTCCTTCTTCCATTTTCCCCTCTATCCATTATGCCTTTTTCTGTTACCCCTCTATCCACTGTCCCTTCTTTAGTTACCTCTCCATCTACTATTCCGTCTGTTAACCCTCCATCTACTATTCCTTCATTTACCCCTTCATCTACTTTTCCTTCAGTTACCCCTCCATCTACTATTCCTTCTACTACCCCTCCATCCACTGCCCCTTCACCTATTTCTCCATCTACCCATCCTTCATTTTCCACCCCTACTACCATTACCTCTGCAGTAGCTCCTACCACTGCTTCAGCTTCTACCACTACCCCATTCGTCTGGCTTTCAGATTTAAGGTGTAGGCAGCATATCACATTGCAGGGAGATGTGTAAGTACTATATTTTTTAAGTTAATTTTTAATTTATAATATCATATTTTTAGTTTAACTAACATTTAAGTTTTTAAATTGTAGGATATATCCGCTAGATGCGACGCGGATGATATACAAGATATTTAAGAACCAGATAAGACCTGAAGGCACGAGTAGGAAATTAGTGCCTCAGGAGACGAAAGAGTTTTACTGAAAGGAGTTTCA